>CABFVX010006451.1:3862-39837 GCA_902151425.1 Timema shepardi
ATATATATATATATATATATATATAATTAAATTGAACATGTATATATATATATATATTTAAATTTAATATATATATTGAGCATTACATTTTATATATATTTATAATAATAATATATTTAATGCTCACTGTGATTTATGTGTAGGTCTAGTGTCGCTCTTTAATATAAAACTAGGGCGTGTGTGATTTCCTGAACCTGGATAATAAGTGCTGTAATATATAAGTTATCTATCCAGGCACTCCCTCTGTATTATAAATTCATTCTTCTATACCAAATATATTAGCTTACCATAAAAGTATTAATGTGATGGCCTTCTCTCTCAAGATATATATTATTCTTGATTAAACAAGACTTTCCAGTAGGTGTGAGGGAAGATGGAGCCAACCAGGCAGTTTACCCTCAACCGCCCAAATATCTCAATTTACAGCACCAAGAATTGCCCAAGGCACAACACACGTGTATTAAAGACAATGTGTTGTTATTTGGTTTTAATTATTTTATGGGCTCAATCCTTTTTAACAAAGGTAAGAATAACGCAGCTTAATATTGGAAGGAGATTTTTTTCCGTATGTGTTCTTTGTTTACCATGTTTGGTAGCAATCTTACCGTGACGGAATATGCTATGACCATATCTTATAAGCTACAACATAGTGAAACAAACGAAACAAACGAAAGGTACACTTCTTTTCCCTTGAAATGTAACAGTTTTACATTTGATGGTTTATTCTATAGTGTAGCTAATAAATAATATGTGGATAAATTTACTGCAAATCGTCAAGGTAAGACTGCTACTTTTCAGGGTAAGTGGAGCTCACAAGTTTTATTTTAAAATATAATTTCAATCAATCAATAAAACAAAATCAAGAAAATACATTTTTACAAACATTTTGTAGGAAAGAAACTCACCAAATTTTTGTTTCAAGATACCTTGAATACTTTGTAATTGGTACGGCCTTGTAGTTGGCATATTTGAAATAATAGGTTATAAGACATAATATAATGAAAGTATGCATCAGGATTTCATTGAATTGAATTGATCTTTAATTGTCTCTTCAAACACTCAAAGGCACCCAGAGGCAGTAGATGGGACAGTTTTCCTCAGATCCCCACTTCTAAGATCCTCCAAAATGTTTAACATTTATTTTCTAAATTAGAAAGTATTGATGGTTTTTACAATATATGTTCAAGAATAAATTAAAAGACTTGTGAATACTTTACCCAAATAAGGCACCTTAGTTCAGTCGGTAGCGTGTCTGTCTACTGAGTTGAGGGTCCCGGGTTCGATTTCAGGCATGGCCGAAAATTGATCATTGTTGAAATGTGGGTTTACACTTTTATAGCGATAATTAACGGCCGGGAACTAGATATTGTGCCTGTCCTAGTCCTAAGTTAGACTATAAGGTAAATGAAGCTATGACAGGCCTAGTAGGCCGGTAGCGGGAAAAGAATTGAAGAAAAACTGACCCAGACCATAGGCTGAAAACAACAATGGATATATGTAAATACTTTACCCCAAATAAATGTATTGTTTAATTAAGCTGCCTTAAGACAAAAATTAAGGCTCGGGACACACATCTGTTTTTTAAACGTGTGGTGACGCAGCAGCACCGGAATAACGGTCTGGGGTATAATAAATTAGATCTCCCCCCCCCACACACACACACACACACATGACTCCGGTAACGTTGCGACACTGCACTTCCAGCTTGTGTTTCTTTCGCGCCGCCGCAACGGTACTGTACACGCAACCTCGGTCTCTCAGTACATTGTTGTAAGTTGATCAGTGCACACATCCGATTTTTTGCCGTAAAACGTGAAATGGTGGGATCAGATTTTGAACAGTTGGATATAGAACAATTTATTGGTGAAGTGAGAAACTATCCTGAAATTTGGAATGCCACTACAGAGGAGTACCGTGACCGAACCAAGAAGAGAAGTGCATGGATTAATGTTTGTCGGGTGTTTTGTGAAGGATTTTACGAGAAAGACAACAGGGATAACAATTTTTTTTTTGTAAGTACTTTCTCATATCAAGGGAAAGTATTGTAATAATGAAAAAATCATTTTCGAGAGTTTGATGAATCCTTACGTTCTATGTAGACCCGAACCCTAGAAAAATGGCTTCAACAATTCTATGTGTCCCCATGTCTGTCTGTCTGGATGTTGGATTGATTTTATTCAAACTTGAAATTTTGATTTTATAGGGTGATATGTATGGACATTTTTACTTTTTATTTGGCCCTAGCCCTCAAATTAGAGTAGTCTAATGATGAATGATTTTTACAACTCAACATTTGTAGAAAATGGCTCCATCTATTTTGTTTAAAATGTACATATCAATATAGTGTGGTATAACAAATAGCTCTGTATAGTTTTTTTGGGTAAATGCTCGATTATGGGTAGTTAACAGATGACTGATTTTTCAAAAACTTGGAATATTTACAAAATGGGTCTAGTAATTTGGTTACAAATCAGCAGCTTGGTAATGCTTGATATGACAAATAACACCGTATATTATATTTTGAAGTAAAAAAAGGTTTATGATGACTGAAATTGTAAAATATATCTATAATTTTTTCTAAATTAGCTGTAAGTATTTTGTTTAAAATTAGTTTTGGGGTACTATTCCACATGATAAATAATAATCTATGTTTATTTTTTTGAATAAAGTAATTTAAGAGTAGCTTATTTACGACAACTTATGGAAAAATAAAAAAATTCTCTAAGTTTATCTTAAATGTTGAGTTCATAATGGTTATTAGGAATAGTGTTTCATGATAAATAAGCATAACTTTCTAATTTTATAAATTTCAAATAATGTTGGGGTAGTCACAAAAAATCTATATTTTAAATTTGTAAAACATATTTTAACAATTTGTTTAAATATACATATAATGTTTATGCTGATTAATATGATGATTCATTTGTTTTTATGAGGAAACTTCTTTAAAGTTAGTTTACTCAAAACCAATTTTTTTATATAATTGCTTCAAAGCTGTGATACACAATTATATAAAGATTGTGCAATTTTGTTGTACCATTATTATATTTATTGTTCAATATGGTACAGTTGTTACAGTTCAAGTTCTTGGTAGAATGTGTTAAGTCTATAGTTTGAACAGTAAAATACCTTAAATATAGTTTGTTTGCCAAGGGATGCTGCCAAAATCAGAAATAAAATAATCAGCCAACCTGTTTCTTGCTTGATTTGACTGAATAGGTGGTCTTGAGGGTCCAGGACCCCTATTCCAGAGATCTCTCGTTTTGAACTCGAATCTAGCCTTCTCGAACGCTTCAAAACCGTTGAGAAAACATTTTTGTATTCCTGAACTAAAATTGCTTGCACTCGAGATGAGTGGTCGCGAAGACAATAATTCAAATTCGCTTTAAGTTGTATAAACTAATTTCTCATACAATGAACTAGTTTCCGGTGAGATCAAACAATCCCAGCACACGATAAATACTACATATTTTACAATGTTGACAATATTTATTTCTGTGATACAAAGCTAGTTTTCTTGCTATTTATTGTAAATACATATATTAGAATACTTTTATTTTGTCATAAATAAATGTTACTTCTGAGCTAAAACGTATTCTTCTGGAGTTTATTGAAAGTATTTCTTAAAAGCGGGATAAACCTATAATTTTGTTTTATTACAACACTTTAGTAATATTATTAAGAAAGATAATAAGCATAACAAACTTTGTAAAAACAGATTACGCAGACGTTCAAGATTGTTCCCCCATCACGTCTTCTAATGTGTCAATTAAATAACCTGCACTACGCATATTATATCTAAATAGCTTGACAAATGTTTTATCACCAATGGCTAATGCATCATTTCTATCGTTAAAGACTCGAAATGGCATATTTAATTCAATCTTACGTTCTTCTAATTCTTGGATGGCAAACAAATATAATATCTGCGCCATCTTTATTCACCAATATTGCTTAATCCACCAAAAGTTTATATTTAGAGTAAGTAGACCCCCTCGAGAATTAACGAAATAGATCAGTTCGAATTGTTTGTGTCTCGAATGGTCTCAAATGATTAAGGAATACCAAATGTGAAATTCGAAAATAAAAAATCCTTTAGATGCTCAAATGCACAATCGGGAATACGGGTCCTGAGGTGTCTTTTCCCGGTCTAGAACAACTGGGCGCCGCCATCTGGGCGCCGCCAACTAGGCGCGGCCAACTGGGCGCCAGGACAACTGGGCGCTAAAATAAAACTATTTTTTTTATTTATTTATTAACTTATGCAATTTTTTAGAATAAAAATTGCACAATTTTTTCATATTTTTTCAATTAAAATTAAAAAGTGATGGATAAAAACTAAAAATGAACTTTTTTTTAATTAATCATATTTTTCAGCGCAACATCATATCATTTTCTTGGAGTATTTAAAAAAATAATCTTAGTAGAGGAAACTTAATTAATTTATATTATAAATTAGTCTATTTGATATAGTAACATTTCTAAAAAAACTCCCCAAAAAATGAAAAATAAGAATTGTGCGCAAAATAAACCACTAAAGAGGAATAATAAGTAGCATTTATGTGCATCCCTATGTAAAAATTAAAATAATATCGCCGATATTATAATACCTTCAAGCTATGACTGATTTCTGGTGCAGGTGCGACGAGATTTGGTTTGTTTATTCTTAGAATTATCCCCCCTCCCCCCATTATTATTACTTTTCTCTTATCCAGTTCATAGATATGCGGTGCAGGTGTTACGAGCTTTTATTTGCGTATTCTTAGAATTCGCCCACTCGACCCATTACCATTACTTTTTGCTTCTTGACTTCATTAGGTTTCGTCAAACAGAGTGGTTTGGACGAAATGGAACAAAAAATCGTGTCACAATCGTACTAACAATCATGCTGAAGCTGCACATCGCAGGCTAGGAACTGAGCTGGGCATGCAACATCCCACAATATGGAAATTTATTGATGCTCTACGTAAAGTAAAAGCTGCAAGAGATATCTACTATGAACATCTTGTAGCTGGACATGAGCCTACGCCGAAAAAAAGAAAGTATCGAGAAGTCGATGCTAGAATTTTAAGACTAGTAAGGGACTATAATAATATAGACATTATTTCGTTTTTACGTGGTGTTGCGCATAATATTGCAATGCATTAAAAAATTATTTTTTTTAAAGAAAAAAGTGCAAAAAAGTAATTTTTTAAAAATAAAAAAATTCGGTGTGTTTTTTGTTTTTACTCATCACTTTTTAAAAAAGGAAAAGAGTGGGGTTACTTTTGGCATCCAGCTGTCCCGGCGCCCAGTTGGCCGCGCCCAGATGGCGGCGCCCAGTTGGCCGCGCCCAGATGGTGGCGCCCAGTTGTCCAGATTCGATCTTGTCCTGCCTCAAAAAACCCTTGTACACTCAATTCATTTTAAATTTGGATCCCATCTAGATCTTACAAAATTGTGGAGAGCACAACATGTCTTTATTAAAATTATGGCAAAATACAAGTTTGTATTTATAGCTTTTTTTTGGAAAATTTACATTAATTTGAAAGTATGCCAAATGTACTTTCTACATTTCTGCTAGCCTGAGACAATATATAGTTAATCATCCTTTTTCTATCTGACTAAACTTTTATGCTGTAAGGCCTCATTAAATTCTGGGAAAGGGCAAACGCTTCATCACCAATATACGTGTAGGACATATTTGGACCTACAGTTCCTAGGAGAGGCTGGCCTTTTGGAACATTCAGTTCATTATTTTCGAGTTTCTTATAGAAATTATGTCTTTCAAATATTGTGCTGTCATAGTCTTTTCCAAAAACACCAACGTCGAATATAAATAAATTTGTAATTCGCGTCAGAAATTGCTAGCAACACAACTGAAAAAAATTATTATAACTGTGAAAGAGAGACCAACTCATCTTTGGTTTTCTAATTCTCCCTTGTTTGCTATTAATGGCACCTAAGCAACAGAGAAGATTGCAAACTTTTTTAAACCCCTCATGAATTTAAGTCCACCGTTCTTCTGTCAGTTTAGGAAAGGATTCTTCTTTTAAAGTTTCTCAAATAGCTTTACAAACTCTTTTCAAGATTCTGCAAATGGTTGAGTGCCCAATTCTGTAATTCAGGTTCAGATCGAGCTGATCGCATCCACTACCCAATTATCTGTAATAAAAGGAGAAAACATGACATGTTCATGTATAAAACTAAAAGGTACTTTATCTGTTTGTTTTTTCTTTTTAAGGCAACAAATTAATCAAGAAGTGGAGAAATATAATGGAGAATCTTATCAAAAGGCTTAGGACGAGCAAGAGGGTCTAGAACAATCGTAGTAAAATATTCCACACACCAGAAGGAGGATCAGAGAACATTCAACCTCCTCGCTATGACCACAATTCAAGGAAACTCAAACGTTATGAAGAGTCTTCTCTGATAGAGTCTATGAAGGCCTCCCTTCCTTCTTCAACTGTAAACACAGTGCTAATACCAAATACCAGATAGATCTGTGAGTGGTTTTACAGAAGATCAGAAGCTGGAATTTCGTTGGGAAGTACTAAATATCATTAAGTGGATGAGAATGTTTCAGAAAAATACTTCACAAATTAATCTACCTCAACAGAAGGGCTACACTGGATATTCACCAAATTTAAATCCATAAAAGCCACCTCCAAATGTGCCCTATTTTTCAACGCCTCAATATTCAAATTATTTACCTCAAACTCCATCTCACCTATCTTCTACAAGAAAAACAGAACCCCGAACACGTCCTTATTCTGCTCCATTGACCCAGGCACCCAGCCTTGGTATGAATTTCCATCTACCACATCTACCGAGATCCATCCATACCCTGATCAAGACTGCCTCGGCATATTCAAGGATGATCAATAAATTAAATAATGTTTCTGTAATTCATATTCTCTTTATAACTAGTTTACATTTTGATAAATACTTTGTGCCAAGCGTAAGTATTCTATAATCTAATCATTTTAAGTTTCTTATTGATTCATACTTAAACAATAATTAAAGGTTAGAAGTAATTAGAAAAATATAGAATAAAAAGTTTATAAAATTGATTTGCCCTATAGTTACAGCTAACATTTCGTTGGAGGTATGGTGAGTCTCATCCACGTATCTTGGGACTTAATCTTGTCAACCATTCTTCCAGCAAGCTCATCAAATGATCGAACGATCATTCGGAAGTAGTTTGTCTGTATTTTCTCTTAAATCCGCAAAATATGTAACAAATTGCCAATAATGAGTCTTGAGTCAGTAAACGGATGAATCCAATATCGCCTTTTTCTTCTTCAAAACATACATTTTATATACCAGATAAGTAAAAATCACACGTTTTTTCCGATATACATCCATTTCTGATGGCGGCAAAAGACGTACTGTGCGTCATTTCACCATATCGTGTGTATTGGTTTTTGAGCACCGTAGCGGCACCACACGTCTAAAAAAACGGATGTGTTCACTGGGCCTAAATGTTGGAACGTTGTACTACCATAGTCAGATGTTATTTAAAAAAGCATGCATTTTGTTCCACAGCTATAGCCTAGCTGGAAAACTCACTGGATTGTTATTGAAATACTATATATTTAAATGGGGAATCCTGTATTAATTTGCCACCCCGTGATTGGTAGGCAACAACGTAAGTCTTGCATGAGCAATAACTGATTACTAGCAATTATAGAAATTGATTTTAGAATTGATTAGCGCGCATGCGTTACTCTAATGGGGTACTCAGTTGCACAAGCGAGGAGTAACCATTTAGATATTGCTACCAGTTATCTTCACAGTAAAATAGCTCCCTTTCTCCACATTTATTAAACTTAAATATATATATTTTTAAAAACTGCTTAGTATGCGTTTGTAAATCTAAACACAGACAATCAGAGATTCCTTCAAACAAAATAATAATAAAGAGGGAAAACTATTTATTAATCAAGAAATAAAAAATTGCCAGTAACATTCTTACCATAAAGAGGAACTGTTAGTTACTGTAGGAGAAATTACTTTAGAGCTACTCCCTACCCTGGACACAAGGTGATACTAAGGCTGATTTAGTTTAATTGTTTACATGTAGTAGTTCCGGAGTTCTTTAATACTCGTTATGGATAAAGTAGCATTTGAAAAGGACTATTTCTCTTCATTTAAAAAGTTTAGCTTTAAATGCTTTAAAAATGCTCATGAGGCAAGGCCCAAATTTTGATGACATGATTATTTTTTTATTCATCTCATACAATGTTCCTAAGCACATAATTATACTCTGTCCATGATCCTCTCTTTATAGAAATATGTATTTTATAGGTTATTTTCTGTCTTTTTTTTTGTTGCCATTTATGAATATTATGTCATATTTTCATGGTGTGCATCATTTTTGATGATTTTTAGCAGAGCTGTCTAATCCTGATTTTTAATAATTTTTAAATAATTTTTGGTATTGATAAGTCATTATAAGGCATTCATGTTGAATAAGTGTATTATTAAATACTATCGATGTTTTATAAATTCATACATGTTGTTACACCCAATTGTCGGAATGAGATTACACTGTAGGCAATGGAATTATTATTCTCTTTTCTTAAATGGCTGTAAAATATACATTCTTGGTGAGCCACTGCAACTATGCTGTAGACGGTTGTTCGGGAAGGGGGTAGCTACTATTTCTGAAGCAGATATTTGTAAATCACTGTTATGTTTAGCAGAATGCAACAGTTTGGTTGTTAAATACATTTATATTTGTTGTATTGGGTAAAGTGTGTTTGATTTAGCTATGCCCATCTATTAAGCTTTTTGGCTCAAATTAATAGGTCATTTTTTTACAAATCTGAAGTTATTTTTAGAACCTTTAGGTAATTTTACATGGGTAGTTTTAACAACTGCACATTTGGAAATGATTTTATCACTGATAATTGACACTAGCGCATCCCAGTGTTGATGAACTCAACCTGACTCAAAGAGCGCAGCGAGACTTCCGTAAGGCGGAGGATCTGTTATATCATTGTCTGTGCACAAGGCTGGGGATTTGTTGTATCATTGTCTGTACACGAGGCTGAGTAGACCTCGTTCCAGCCCCAACATCCAGTGCTCCGGTATTTGGCCGCCTCAAGGATACCAAAAATTTAATTATTTTAAAGAATTATACCATTTACTAGAATTAGTCAGGAAAGATAATGGAATTTCAAATTTTGAAAACCCCTTACTGATGTTCATATGGACTAATGAGCTAAACTCAACCGCTTTGTTGGCCGCATGGTATAAGGGGCTAATCTTGTAGTAGATTAGACTAACGAAGACTGGGAAGTCAAGGTTAGAATCTCGGTTGGGTGTACTGAGGGTGGCTTTCCAAAATGGTTTTCCACTCCCCTCCACGCTAATACAGGTACACTTCCTATAAATATAGCCTTCTCATCAGTATAACCATAAGCGTAGTTGATACATAAGTGTATAATCCGAACAAGTATTAAAATGCAGTGTTAAAAATAAAGTCACTCACATTGCACAAGGTCGTCGTTAATGAAAGGGCCTGGGATTTGAACCAGGATGACTAAACTGGTTTTGGCTCTCCTCTTGTGTTTGATTACTGTTTTTTTATCATCCTCTATTCACGTTAATACAATAACAGGTGGACTTATTATAACTAACCTTCCTCATTCTTACAACGGTAACATTTCAATCCTGGCCTGTAAGTCCTTTTATAGTTCTTATTTACCTTTTTATTTTTCAAAACTACTTTTTCAATCTTATTTCTTTATTTTCTTACCTACAATTTTCCAAATTAAGTTCAATTATACATAAATAATCCTGAGTTTCTTTACTACTCCTTTCAATATTTTCGTTTGTACTATATTATTTTTTATTCTTCTTCTTTATTTACATATTAATTTATTTAATATAATTGTCAAATTTTTCATTAATTTGTTTTCGCATTTCCTTGCATTCTTGACTACTTTTTTCACTATTATTCCAGTTTTCCTGTATTTCTTTCATAAAATGCATTAAAACTTCAAACCGGTATATTTACTAGGCTTATTTGGGCCTAGTTTACACCTCTACTTCCTCAGTGGTTTACAAATTGGGACGACTGCCTTCAATAACAGTGTTATCTACACTTGGATTTGATTGTTCTAAATCTAATTCATTATCATCATCTATAATGTTCTGAGTGTATTGATAACATAGTGTAACATTACGATGTATAATGTTCCAATGGGACCACGCCCACTACGGACGTTAATGGATGCATCACATCAATTCATACTACCCGCCCCAATAAAATCAATTAAACTTAGGATCCCTACAATAGTATTGTTCGCTGTTGTAGTTCTTGTAGGCTAAGAAGACATAATATAACCATGCTGGACAATATGTTTCACTACTCAATCCAAACCAATGTAACATTTATTCTTTCCACGTACTTACCAAATGTATCTGCTAGTTATAGAAACCTGCTAGGCTGGACGACTCACGGTAAACCAAGACCGGCAACTGGAGCAGGAAAAGCCGGTGTATCAACAAACGCGTCCCGGCACTCCGATGTACTAGCGTGAAATGAACCAAGGACTATCTACTTCGACTAGAAGACAACTATGTTTCCGACCTCTGGCGGATACTAGAGGAACTTCCTTCGAAACATCGTATGATTGGAGATATTCACTAATATTCCAATGGAGCAAGAACAACTTTCATCGACATCCACATGGCTTTTTGCAGGCATCGTGACGTCACCGCGTGTGTTTGTGTATCCCCATAATAACAATGAAATCCCTATATAATGGCTATGCAAGTATGTAAAGACTGACTATTCTACGATCGACGATCAACGACAGATCATTGTCATGGAGCTGGGCAATGGCTAGGAGAAGGACTTGTAAATGTATCAAATTCGTCGCTTAGACGAGTGGAGTTATGGACTCTAACTTTTTTTCTATAATCTTCTAACATAAAAATTTTCTGTTTCAAAATTTATTATATTTATTATTTGATCGTCTATTTAAATTTAAAATACTATATCTTATAAATGTCGCCGCTCGGGCGCTGGTCGTTTACTATTGTACTTATTCTCGTAAATATTTTCAGTTACGTAATAATTAGAAGTTGACAGGTTTATATTTATTTGTTTGGAATTGTAGAGTATTCCCGTTTTTTTTAAAGTAACTTTTCGTATTTGAATATATGGTTAGAATTAACGTAACGTGATGTAACTTTTTTGAAACTTGAATTAGGATAACTTTGTAACGTAAGTTCCTTTTGAACAGCTCAGTTTTGTTTGTTTAGTTTGGGAACTGTGTGTCCCATATTCTGTCAGATCGAGTAGTCCCGTGGGTGTTTGGCTTATGTCTGGTAGTCAAACTCTCACGTTTATGTAAACTCTGTAATGTAGTCGTCAACATTTAATTTTCTTTATATATTAGATATCGTTTTCTGTGCATTACGAAACCTTTGGAACCATATCAAGGTGCCCATTAGGCCCTTATAATTTTTGTATCACATATAAATAATTACCCTGTAGTATTGTCTCATATAGACTGGTCTATCAATTTTGTGATGGATATCATGTTTCCTTTTGTTTAAATACTTGCACAACTTAAATTTGTAAAGTTGTTTACTTCGAGTATGATTTCCAACAGAACTCATTATGATATAATGAGACCATTTATTGTCATCTGCGCTATTGTCATTAATTGAATAAAACTACTCTTTGTTGAATTTACATATTTTTACAATTTCCATTTTTTTGTATGTTAGTTTATATCCTCTCCCTTTATTACCTTATAATGGTCGGGGTAATAACGAGTAGTAGAGAGGGTGTAACAATAGACTATAGAGGGAACTTAACAATATCCTCATTGTCGGGGTTACAGCGCACTTCTTCCATATTCCAAGATATTCCAATACAATTTTAATTTTAAAACTTATTATAACTTAATTATAGCATAAGAGCTATCGAATGCTATGTCCCCTCCTACTTTTTGCTTACCTAACACGTGGACCTAGAATATGTCAGGATGTGTGTGCTATGGCCGAGGTTAAGGGGGAGGTGATCGTGTATACTTGTGTGGGCTTGTGATACATGTTAGACTTGGTTTTTAAATAAGTTTGTTAGTACTATTATGCTATTACAAATGTGATGTTGGTAGTGATATGAGAATGATGGAACTCAGAGTATACTCGGAAGATTACGACAAAACGAGATGTACACCTCCTATATTTATCTCTTCCTAAACCATAAAACCATTAGGGTAATTAGTACATACCCGATTGGTTAGTAAGAGGCGGTCTTAAAAAATAATATTTCTGTGACAGGAAAATACATTATATATTTCTATGCATAATATCTAACGCCGTTTTATATGATTTATAAATTAATATTATTTTCATTAAAATGTAATGCCATTGTTTTATGGGTAGCTCTTAAAGATTTAGTTATATTTTATAATTAACAACTTTAACAAAAATTTGTATCCGAAATATTATACCTAATTCATATAAATTTATTCTATATTTTTTAATTTTAAAAATATCATAAAAGCATCTTTGAAATGTCAGTTGATGGTTAGGCTTGAGCTTGACAGTCAATATTCAAGTGAGGACTGAGTGCAAAAGGCTTGAAACCCCTTGAACTAGAGATTCTTGTGAGCGGTCTACGGCAGTGTTAGATCTCCTCTCAATTTGTTATTTCTTGATCAATAATTATTGTGTGGCGGATTAGGTTGTAGTTGAATTAATAAGTATAATGCTGAATTAAATACCCAAACTATTATAGTTGATAAATATGGCTATAGGATCATCTGAATATCATATGCATTAATTTGTTTTTAACTGTATGGTACAGTTGACCGAGTAAGTCAGGCCATCCACGTTCGGTCGCCTTTTATGTAGACTACTCGCCGTTCTTTCTGAACAGAACGTTGCCCAGAGTACACCATAGGAGGTTGTCTACACGTACCCGCGATGAGATGATGTGATGATAGTTATTATGAAGTCGTGGAGCAGGTGTGAGTCTTAACCTAACTTAAGCCTAACTAACCAAACCCTGGAGACCATCGGGATAATTCCCTTAAAGGGAAAAATAACAAAGGTACCGGCCGGGAATCGAACCCGGGACCCCTAGACTCGTAGGTAGGTGAACTTACCACTACACCATGGGGCTGGTTATATTCTTTCCACTGAGCTTTCCAGGAGTCATCCCGTGTTATTCTTCACTCATATTTTAAGGCTGATTCTCTGACGAACGTGTAAAATTCGTAAGCTACATATGTGTGATCAATTAAGGTCACTATATATCAGATAGCGCAGCCACCTTTGACTCAGGAGGGCTTTATGCTGCCAAATGTACAATGACAATTGTACGGATGCGCATATAATGATGGCTTAGAAACCAAGCTATAACACATACCAAGCACATATATATGATATATGTGTATGCGTTCAATAGAAGAGTTATTATACGATTAAATTTTTTTAAATTTTATGAATCACCAAACGGAATTTTTATTAATGTTTAAAAAAATATAATTTTCAAGTAAATTTATTGGCTGTTTTGAAACATTTAACAACACATTTTATAAAAACTAAACAAAATAATTGTATAAAAATATTTAAATTTTGAAATGCATCGTAAAATAATTTTCAATCATGAGCATTTTTTAGCAAAATATATCAAGGGGGAAATTTAATATGGTAAAATACATACTTTTAATTAAAAATAATACTTATATTTAAAGTTTTTTTTATAATAATATGCATTCGTTTTAAAAGTGTAGTTAAAGTTTAAATGTTACTTTTTTAGAAAATAAATTAAAAATATTAAAAACTTATAAGATTGAACATGACTAAATAAATCCTTGAGTGTTCCAGATGTACAAAATTAATGTATATCAAGAATGTACTGTAACGGGCTAAACTGGCTTAATCCCGTTAGACCGCAAAATATCAATATTAATTGCTAGAAGCCAGTCATCAAGAGCTTAGTACTGATATACTGTTGCTGCATACTAGACTTGTAACACGTATTTACTTAGTTTAGAATCCAAACCTGCTTAGTTATGTTGGGTTTGTATCCTTCCATGTTTATTAGGGCTTCAAGTTATCGCGCCTCACGCGTATCTCTAGCCGAGTCCTAGGGCCAGCAGCTTAATGGGAATGTATTCCACGTCATACACTGTGTGACCATTTCTCTCTCTCTCTCTCTCTCTCTCAGAGGTAGCTAGCTGGGATAGCGATAGTTCTGTTTGTTTGAGTGCCTGGGTTTGATATCTAGTTAGGTATATTAGTTTATACGGAACTCCGGTGGGAGTTCAACCTGTGGGCCACCCTTGCCCGTCTGGCTTGGCTCGTGGTATTGTATTACTTGTATTCCTTTATACTCCGGTTGGGGTGTTCAACTTGTGGGCTGCTTCCACCCCTCAGGCATGGCTAGTGTAATTATTACTTCGTATGATTGTATCCTATCAATCTCCTGCTGGGGGCTCAACTTGTGGGGCGTTGTTGCCACCCCTGCATGGCCCGTAGTGTTAAATATATTTTCTTTTGAGCAAGCCTTGCCCATCAGGTGAGGGGTTCTCTTGGTTTCTGTACAAGTGGTGCTTATGATAACCGAACTAGAACTTGCCCAATACATTTTCTTGTTGGATGTACACGATCAAAGCATGATGTTAATGGATGGTTTTTAATCTGATTTAGTGCATCCATGAGGCGCTTCACGCCCCTTGCTGACCTTTATATATATAGCTACCAGATATATAACTAATGCCTATAGGCAGTACTCATCGAGATTATGTGTCGATGATATTACATGTACTTCGTTTAATTAAATCATATTATTCTAACTTATCCTTTGCTCTCATTATTAATGTTTATTTATGTATGTGTACCTGAATTTCTATAATATTTAGGATACAATTCCCCTACCCATTTTTAAATTAATTGAGAGCGCGGGTGCAGTACTCGTGAGGGTTTATGTGTGTAATTAAATTGATTTAATTTCGTTTATTAGATAAATTTGGAAGAGGTGAACACACAGAAACATAGCCCCCTAATTTGTAAGGGGTTTTCAAAGATCCTTAAGTTTTGAATGAGCCTTTAACATATATTGCGTTGATCTTGTTGAAAACCTTTGAGTTATATTAATAAATTTATCGATGGAGGTAACAATATGAACAAAACGTTATGATAATTAATAAAGCTTATAGTGCTATAATGAACGTGGTTTGAGTTGATGTTTCATATGTATCAGATTTCTAAATAAGCCTTTGTTTCATCCTGAATAGCTAATAGCTGTTAATCACTTTATAATTATTTTGTGTCATCCTGTTTATTTGTATTATTTACTTGTCTATTTTGTCAGAAAATATTGTTTTCACTCAAATTAATCCATGCTTTCTAACTATGACAATAATATCATAGGTTTGTCACTATGTACACTAGCTTTCCTTGTTCTCTTGTGGTCATTTTTTTTTTCTAGACAGCAAGGTAGCTTTATTGTTATATAAAGAGTCTGAAGTTGTATTGCAATACAGTATTAATATATATTTAGTTTAACTTTGTAAGGGAAAAGTAAATATAGGGTGGCAAAAAAAAATACACTTAGGCTAGTCTTCCACTAAGGCGTGCTACACTGAACCGTGCCGAACCACCTTGTGGAACATTCACCAAATTATCGTAGTACTTGTGGTGAGAGAGGTTATATAGGTTGGAATATTCTTGAAATAATATTACCAAATCTTCTTCATTCAGTCTGAGAATCTAATAAACTGTAATAGATTTTACATTAAGTACAGTGTAGATTACTTTAAGCTCAGCCGAAATGGCCAGATTCCATTGCACATAACAGTATTTTCTTTGATAGGTGATGCTTTTTTCTTGCTAACGTATGTTTTTGAAGTTGATAAATTTAATTTGACCAAAATGCTATATTAAATGTTTGTTTATGAATAACTTTTCTCCTTCATTTTCAATTAATTAAATCTACAAGGAAAACCCCAATCAAAACATGCTGTTCGACTTCGATGGTAACTATATTAAATTCTACCTCAATCTAAAGTGCATTTTACTTATCAAAATTAACAGTAAGAATAGAATCCAAAACGCTCACAACCCACAACAAAAACTATAATATGCTGAAGTTCGAAGCATGCTGGTACTAAACTAATGCACCCTAATGGTATATGAATGACATGAGCACGCACTCTCCCCGCGGTTCCTTCCTCTACCCCCGCCCACACAGGCGCCCCGCGACGCACCGGAAGAAGATAATTCTTCTCTAGAAACCTCGAGGCTTCCGGCACGGAAATTACACAAGGTGGTTCTGCCGCACTCGTAGTAGGCGTTACACCATTTGATCTCGGAAATTTCTTCTCGGCGCGGTGGGGTTCGGAGTGGCGCGCCTTAGTGGGCGACAAGATTAATTCACTTTCATCTGAAATCTCTACTAATAATTAACCAAAATCCCTAAATAAAATAAACTTGAAGATTTTAATATACTTTTATGACCTTAATAAACTTTAGCAATAGTATTCTAGAATTAAAAAATTACACTCGGACACGGGAATCAAACTTGGGACCTTGGGCTTGGTACACTAATGCTCTAACCACTGAGCTATCTAGAAATCATCTCGTGTTCACGGTCATTCTTCACTCATATTTTAAGGCAGAGTCTATGATGGATGTGTGGAAATCATCAGCTACAGATGAATGACCAATTAAGATCACGAGCTATCAGATAACGCAGCCATCATTAACTCGTTTGTTGACTTTTTGCGATTCAATCCATCATGATATGCGCAATCGTACAGTTGCCAGTATACTACTACTAGCAGCAAAAAGTCAACTACCGAGTCCAAGGTGGCTGCGTTATCTGATAGCTCGTGATCTTAATTAGTCATACATTTGGTAGCCAAATATTTCTCACATTCATCACGGACTTTGCCTTTAAATACGAGTGGGGAATGACCCCGAGCACTGGACAATTCCGGGTTAGCTCATTGGTTGAAGGAATTTGCGTACTATAAAAAAGGTCGCATGTTTGATTCCCGTGTCCAGGTATTATTTTTCAAATTAAAGAATACTGTACCATATTTAATTGCGGCTATAGCTGTAATTAACCAATATAATAGCTTAGTTACACACACACACACACACACACACACACACACACAGACAATCTTAAGCTCCGTTCCCACGGCGTGTGTTTAGATGGATTCGGCTCTTTGAATGCATTATCACAGGTCGTGGGACCGATAGATGCGCGTTGGCTTAGTATAGCTCGGGCGTTCCCGTGTACTGTCGGTGAATGCTTGAAATATCAAAGGCCTTGGTTCGTCTGATGACAAGCTTGTAGTGGCTCAGGCACCGTACCACATCCACAGACAAGAGTAGAGCAAACCACGCGTCGTGGGAATGGTTAGGCTCGTAAATATACAAACCACGAACCGTTCGCGACTTACCATACAACAGGTCATGGGAACCAGGCTTTACACACTCACTCATATACACATACACATAAAAACATACATTCTTACACACAACCTCTCACATACACTAATAAACAGACACTCTTACACACAACCTCTCACATACACTAATAAACAGACACTCTTACACACAACCTCTCACATACACTAATAAACAGACACTCTTACACACAACCTCTCACATACACTAATAAACAGATACTCTTACACACAACCTCTCACATACACTAATAAACAGACACTCTTACACACAACCTCTCACATACACAAATAAACAGATACTCTTACACATAACCTCTCACATATACACAAAAGAGTCATTCTATGTGAAATCACATAATTTTATATTAAATGGTTGCTTGACCATCTAGCTATTTTCTATATTCCTACAATAGGTGGCCTTGTTAGTGACATGCTCAAAACTATTTTTTTATCTGCTTCCATTTTGGATTTGCACACATTTTTCTTCATCATGGCGTGCAAAAACGAGCCTTTGCAAAAGTTTTGACAAAATACCTTTGGTAGCTGAGACTTTAATGGGCTTAAATTTAGCCATCACAATGAACAATTATGCCAACTCGAAAGGTCTGTAAAATCAAAAGAGCTCGAAGCCCCAGGATATATTTTTTCTTAAAAGAACTATGAATGGAAGGGTTTGCAGCAAAGTTGAAAAAATATCCTGTGTTTTAAGCCCTTCTGGCAGATATATATATATAGGTGGTGCGAAATAAGAATATTTTTAAGAAATTTCAAATTCTAGGTCAAATATATCGAAAGAAAGACTTACAAAAATTTTGAAATTTTTGCCATGGATATTAATTCTGTGGCTTTCATTTTGTGGCTCACATTGATGTTCAACTTACAGGCTGTCAAATATCTCTAAAAATTACAATGTGAAAACATAAGATAATAGGCTTAAATGGCCTCATTATATTTTTTATAATCTATTAATTTTATTAGGGTAGAAATAATTTAAAATAGATGAACTATTAATATTTTGTTTTGAAAAATTAAGCTAAATGCGTTTCTTTCCTTTATCAAAGTAGAACGTTTCTTTAAAAAAAAGTTTCTAAAATTGAATTCAATTTACTANAAATAATATTTGAGTCTTATATCCTAGATAATAGTAAATTGAATTCAATTTACTATTATCTAGGATATAAGACTCAAATATTATTTTACTCTTTTCATTTATAATAGAAACTATTTTATGCTTCAATAAATGCCTTTGCGCTTTTGTTAATTAACGTTCATTTATAATATAGCCTATTTCTTCCAATATGCTTAGTGACGGTTCTGTGTTTCTCTGTAACAGAAAGACAGACAGAAGGAGCATGCTCTAACAGGCATAGTCACGCATGAAGTAGGTTCTTGCAAGTTGGGACAAACTAAACAAGAGTTTCAGCCAGCTAATCAATGTGTTGTGAACATCAGGAGTTAATATGTGCATAGCAAATGATTGCAATGACTTTTATTATCGAAAGAAATGGGTCACAGCATGAATTTGCAAACAAGTGTATTTGTCAACATACTTTTTTTTAATGATATGTATTGGACCCAAAAATTATATTTATTTCTTAAAGTCTAACTCTTTTCCTCACAATAAAAAGTTATTAATAAGTTATATCTGATGATGATTTAGTGAATGATTGTGCATAATAATCATTTCGACAACTTTCACCAACATGATCTACAGAACACTCCATGATTATTCTGATAGTGTTTTTTTTAAACCTATTAAATCTAGGCAGTATTTACAACGCACGTTTGAGAGTAAATATCGTAGCTTGTATTATTCCACTTTGGCATATACTTTAACTAAAAAATTATCATAGTATACTCCATAAAGATAAGACTACTACTATTCAGAATAAATGGATAGTATATTGTGTTTATCCTGAAGAGTATAAGCCTATATATATTGATTTAAAATTTTCTAACTTCTCATATCAAGAGAAAATAGGCTATTGTAATCACGGGGGGAAAAATCAATCTCATGATAATGATGGAACATTACGTTTTATGTGAACTCGGACCTAAAATGTGGATTTGACAACGATGTCTGTCCCTGGTCACGGATTGAAAACAGATGAATTTTGTTCAAACTTTATATTTATATTTCATAGAGCTTAATTTTTATCTAGATCACAGACGACGTAAACATTGTATCCGTACTAGTACTCAAATTTATGGTTGCTTACTGATGAGCAGGGCCCAGATCTTAGTGACATGTCATCTTTTTTTGGCTCATTACATACAAAGCTCTTAAATACATAAACTCTGTTCATGATCCCCCTAGTTATAGAAATATATATTTTATAGGTTATTTTTTTATCATTTAAGAATTTAAGGCAATATTTACTAAGTTTTAGTCATTTTAAGCCTTTTTAGGCATTTTTAAGTCATATTAAGGCAAACATGTTGAATAAGTATACATTTTTAAAAATAATATCGATATTTTATAAATACATAAATGATCAAACACCGATATTTTTAACACAGGTGTCGGAATAAGAAGGTGCTTTACTGATAACTGATTTTTCAAAAATGTAATCATCTTCAAAATGGCTCCGATGATTCTGTACAAAATGAGTAGTCTATCTGGTAATTTTTTTAATATAAATAATTGTACATCTTTGTTTTTCATATAAACGTTCATTTAATAGTAGTTAACTGATGACTGACTTTTGAAAAATTGTATATCTACTTTCTCATATTCAGAGAAAGTATCGTAATCGTGAAAACTTTTTACCTTGAAATTGTGATGAATCTTTAAGTTTTATGTGTTTAAACCCAAAAAAGTGAATGTTACGATTTCTTTCTGTCCCCATGATTGTCTATATATAGGCCCTTTGTGTCTATTTGTCCCTGGTCACGGATTAAAAAGAGTTTTGTGGATTTTGTTCGAGTTTTTTGGGGAAAATTTGTTAAAGAGTAATTTACTGTTAAATGATTTTTTAAAACTCAAAATATTTTGAAAATTGATCAAACGATTTTGTTTAAAATGCTTAAAATGACAAATAATACCGTATTCATGTTGATTTGGAGGAAAATTCATTTAAATAAAGTTAAATGATGAATGAATTTTAAAAATTTGAATACTTAAAAAAATGGCTTTATCAATTTATTGCAAAATGGGTATCTGTTAAGTTTTTACATTATTTATAACTATTATAAACTATACATTTGTTTTTCTAAAAAAAAAATCTTCTTATAGCAGTTTACTGATGAGTGATTTTTGTAAAATTTTAATATAAAAAATAACTATAATAATTTTATTCAAAATTGGTATCGGGGATTACTTTAGATGATAAACAGTAATGTAGGTATATTTATTTATCTAAAATAAATTTATTTAATAGTAGTTTACTTACGACAAACTATAGAAAATTTGAATTTTTTTGAAACGGGCCTTGAATATTGAGCTTAAACTGAGTAGTTTGGAATAGTTTTTCATGATATATACGTTTAAATTTTTATTTTTACATGTTACAAAAAGATTTAGGATAGTTAACAGATAGCTTATATTTGAAAATTTCAAATTTGTTAAAAATATTTGAACAATTTAGTTTAAAATTGATACATAAGTAGTGTTTTTAGTGGTTAACAAAATTATATGCTTTTTTAGGAATTCTTTGAAGCTAAAACACACAATATGGGAAAGTTTGTAAGAATGTGGCGTACCATTTACTGTCTTTAATAAAGGCCCTACCATATAAACTACACTATTGTGGAATCAAGAAAGATAAGATTGCTTACCTTTTATCATTCTTGGTAGACGAAGGAAACATGAAATTTAGTAATATTAATGATTTTACAATTCCTTTACCTCTAATTATAACATTTTAATTTTATATGTCTCTCCTAAATAATTGATTTCATTGCTAAGAACCTGCTTATCCCACAGATAGTGCTAAACTTAAGAATGCAATACAGCTTGTACCGGGCGTCATATTATTATGCGGCATTTTGTGCTCTACACTAAAATCTAGAGAACTTAGATCAGTGCAAACCTTTTACCACATTTTAAACTAGGCCTATACAAGCAAATTAAAATCTATATATATCAATGAAATTAAATAACAACTATTTTTATGATCCCAATTCAAATATTTACAAAACAGGAGTGTGAAAAACCACATTTTGATGCAATTATCGGTTCAAGATTGGTTGTGTATCTAATTTCCCGGTTAATCGGTAGCAAGATGGGTTCTGCCTTCATTAGCGCTGAAAATGGAGGTGACAGGGGTACACTGACCCTCACATTCTCGTACAGGGGGAAGTAGAGAGTCGAGCGAAAAGGAATAGTTGTACACAAATTCTTATGTGGTTTTTACTCTTAACTTAACCAGGATAGTCAGTTTTCCCCCCTCCCCTATTTCCCCCTTGACAAAAAAAAGTTCCAGTGCCAATGTGACGTAATATTATCATCGCACTACGGTATTCCTTACGAGAATGACAGTTTTTTCGAAACTACTATAACAATACTCAATTATTTTAGAAATTTCAGTTAAAAACCTCTTAAAATTGACTTTATTTATTCATGGAAAGCTATATCAATATCTTGATTTTTGTTGCAAGAAAAGTTTAGAAAATTTAAAAAACATTTCTTTAAGGCAAAAATTACTATATTATTTATGTTATTTTATTGGTATTAACAATATCTAGCAAAAGTGACAGCTTCATATATACATAATATCGCGCGTCTGGGCTACATAACTCATAGCCCAGTTTGTGCAGAGTTTAGCTAGTACTAATGTACCGTTGCCCAGGAGACACCCAAATGTACTACTAGTCGTACATTCTTTCAGTGGAAGCTCTTTCCATGTCCCGATGAGATGAGGTGATGGTGATAATGAGTATGAGAGTGTGGAACCAGTGGAAATACTTAGACTTAACTTAAGCCTAACTAACCAAACCCTGATGAACGTATGGATAATTCCCCTTTCAGGAAAATTACTCATGGTACCAGCCGGTTACTGAACTTGGGGCCCCTAGGTTTGTAGCCAGGTGTACTGACCACTACATCACAGGGGCCGGTTACATCTTCAGATAAAATCACTTGATGTATGAACATATTAAAATTGTGTTAGTTACTTTAGTGGCTAACAGATACTGTTTTTTCTACCTAAATCGGGGTATATGTTTCTAACAAGTACACTCTGATCTCATAACTGTGACATTTCAGTTGAAACGCCATTTAGAATGATATAATTTCACCTCTCCATTAATTTTTATAAATGTATAGTTTTTAGTTCCATAGGAACAAGTTGATACCTTTCTCCTCTATTTTGGCGTGAGTCATAATTTGAAACCCGCCTCGGTGGCGTAGTAGGCTAACGCGCTTGTCGTGTTGAGCTCGACCGCCGAGGACGGGGAGATCGAGGTTCGAATCTCGGTCGGGTTAACTGGGGGTGGTTTTTCCTAAATGTTTTTCCACTCTCCCTCCACGTAAGTGCGGGTTCACTTCCTCTAATTTAACCTTCCAAATTCCTAATCCATTAGAGTAATTAGTACTTAAGGCGTATAGCCCGAACGGGTAGTAAGACGCGGTGCTAAATATTATTATTATAATTTGAAAAAACAAACCACTTGTTAAATAGCGCGAGATTTGTGGACGTCTGAAACGCCTCTCAGCGGTTCGGTAAACAGTCTCCGCACTGATCATACCAACATTAGTAGAAGGGTTCCATATATTGCTGTAGTCGAGCAAGGACGATCCCGGTCGGTGCCCTGGCTCTTTTTTACCTGCCGGGGCGCCGCCCTGGTGCTTTGAAAGATAAAATATGATACATCGTACAGCATGAATTATTGAATCTATGAAATTCAGATCAGGGGGAAGAGTAAAAGAAAGTATTAAAAGTAGCTAAAAATGGGACATTCAATGGCGTGAAAATTACTGAGAAGACGCGACAACAATCATTAAATCGGTTGCAATAATAATTGAGCAGTATTATGGAACATTTATGAGCTAGATTTTTCACAACCATTTCAAGCCGTGGGCTTAATGAGACTGACGTTTGTGAAGAACATTCCAACATTTTGACGGAATTTGATATAGTGACTTCAGACTTATGGTCGAGTAATATGGAAGTGAGATAGAGCAAGGAATCCATAAGTAGCCATTGCAGTCGCTTCAGAATATATTTAATTAAAAAATAAAGTGTTGATTAGATTTCTGGACTACGTTGACTGTTGAGGAAGACATATTTCGGAATCTCTTAAATCTCTAGCAAACTGCTTAAAATCAATTCTTTATAGTTCTGCTGAGTGTAGTTTTAGTGTAGTTAAGTTAATAAATACTCCATTATGCTGTTTATAAGCAATGTCGTATCTTTGATATTCATCTAACTAAATGGACAAAATTTGAGGCAAAGGGATCTACTATCCTAAGTTCAGACATGGTTGCTGCATCACCGGTCAGCTGTGACGACAAAATCGCATCATGTCAATGACGAAGCTGTTCCTGAGCATAGTGTAACCTAATTAATCTATTGCTTTAAGATTGGCCATAAAATAGCTAAACTCAGTTACATTACCATTACTTACTTAGATATAGTGTCTGTATCTTAATAAAATTAAAAATAATTATAAATGTTAAACGTTAAAATCCCAAATCAGTTTTATACTTAGAGTGTTTAGATATAGAGTTACTTTAAATAAAGGAATGACCTCCCAGGTCTTCAGGGCTACACCATTGGTTAGAAACTAAATACTTTTTAGCTAAGGAGTAGGCCTACTGAATATAATTAGTTGTGTTAGTGCTGTAAAATAAATATGGAGGATAGGTAGTTTTAAAATGATTTAATGTACTTGAATAAAATGTACGTCTCATAAAAATAAAGCTTTATTATACAAAACTTCAATAAATTATAAATAAATTAAATATAAATATAATACCATAATAAGGAAGCGTAATACCTTAAATAATGACTAAAAGTGTCAGTTCATTTAAATTAAAATATAAACTTCTGGTACTAAGCTAATAATTGTTTTGGAGATATAAGATTTGCTAAGCTGTTTAGATAATACATCACATTTAAATAGATTTACATCATTTGTCTAATACAAACTTTAACAAACCACTGTAGATCTTATTAAAACAAAATACTTATCAATTTATATGTATGATTAATTATTATTCCTGTTATTAGCTTGTCCATTTAAAAGTTTAATTTTGACCCTACAAAATTATTTTTTTTCTATTTTTTCACAAAGTTTTAATTGCATTAATAATATATTTAATGTACTAAAGATTTTTCCACCTTAAGGCGTGATATAGTTCTAAATAATTAATTAAAACTCTCAAACAAACCATTTAAAACATATCTCCAAATTATTTTAGCTCTTCTGTAATATCTTACAAAACATTGTCTTTCTTCGTTTCCATGATGTTTATAATGGTACAAATTTCTTTCAAATATATAGTTAAAAATCTACCTGTGTTTTATCTCTGTTTTGATTTTTTTTTAAACTTTAAAATACAACAGAAATAACAATACACTGTTCAATGAAATATGTTATGATGGTTTGTATTTAAAATTTAAAGAGTTTAAATAATGTTTATAGGTTTGTGAATCAATTTAAGTATTGTATAATGTAAAAAGACAAATTTAGACCAGCTAATGACTGATGTAATTGAGCATTTCATTCTTAAAATAGTAAAATTGAGATCCATCTTTAGAGGATGGACCTTTTAACACAAAAAAAAGTTATTTCTAGCATGGTATTTTATTAAATATATACAGGCAAACATATATATATATATATATATATATATATTATTACAACACCAAAAGTACTTGAATTCAAATTATTTGAAAGCCCCTTTTGATGAACAGTATAGCCGTTTTCTTGGCATTCCTTAATAATCATTGGTTCACGGTAATTTAAATCTTCTGATTGTACAAAAACTACTAAAACAGTACAATTTTCATTCATCTACATCCCAAATATGTTTGGACATTTTGAAAGCTTGGCTTAAATAATTTGTCAAAACTTATTTGCAAAGCTGATAAATTGTTTTTAACTAAATTTCCAACTAATATAATACACAAAAGTTACCGTTTACAGTCAATTCCAGTAATTCAAATTACACTTTATATAAAATACTAGTATGTATTTTATTGGGGGGGAGAGGGGGGTCTTCAAAATATCACATTTATAATATCGTGTGAACATAATATCAATAAATATATATTAGGAGCTCACACAGCATACGTATCCAAACATTGGATTATATGACGTAGCAGCCTATACATATCCAAATATTGGATATTAAGACCTAACAAAGTTTACATAGCGTAATCAAACATTATGTGAGTTACAAACAATTTATATGTATCCAAACATTGGATATTGGGTCTAACATTTTATTATTATACAACGCCAAACATTGGCTACTAAGATCTAACTGTTTACTTATCCAAATATGGGATATCATATTTTAACAATACTACACAAACATGGTCTATTAGTACCTAACAATGTACAAATATTCAAACATTGTCTAAAGATACCCATAATTAAAATTAATAATAAATATTAAAACATTTTAAATTTAAAGTTAGATGGTTTTTAATGTATAAATATAAAATAAATAAATAAATGTTTGACTTCATTGTTTTCTTAAAACAGAGTCTATTTGGTAAACTTGTAGAGTCTATGAGATTGATGTCACCTTTTTATAAATAATTTGGTTATGTTATTCTCTGTTGTAAAAATAAGAAATAATATAATGTTTTGAAATTATTCAAATCATCAATAGATTCAAATTGGTCATTTTTATGATTCAAAATCGAACACACAGTGATTGAAAGCAAAGAAAATTTATTACGAGAGAATAATATTACTTGCTTAAGATCACTATTCTTGAGTATATATTTATTACGAGAGAATAATATTACTTGCTGAAGATCACTATCCTTGAGTAGATTTAGATGAGAGGATGATGGTCATTTAGAACTTTCCGTGCTCTTGAATCCAGTTCCGTGGCTCATAGATACACCAAGATCATCACTGCAACAATGGCAAAAATAACAATACTATAAAAACATATTTTTTATTCTTATTAAAACAAAACAGTATAGATAAAGCACAAGAGGAATCTAGTATTGTATTATTTTTATAAGATACCCTCTGAAACGATATTTTAAGCTATTATTTTACAAGTGGGCTCACTAAGGTTTGAAACCCCAATATTACTATTGTAAACCCTTATTACTAGGCTGACTTCTGCACAACGTATAAACGAATTCATTATATCTCAGCCGAGATTCAAATCAGTCTTCATTCTTGTTTCGAAACTAGATTTTTAATTTATTGTTTGAATATGCAAAAATCAATGCAATTCAGATATATATATATATATCCCATTATTGGTATCTTATAGTTATTTATAACGGTTGAAATTTTAGAAGAAACAAAACAATTCTGTAATATTCTTATTTTGCAAACATGTTTTGTCATTAATCGCAAGTGATAAAAATTGGCTTCACTAGTTAAGAGAATAAAATGTTTGCAAGGAGGATGCATACATACTATACATACTTGTTTTAAGTAACGTCTCATCGGTTATTTGAAAGTACCAAAGTTATCATGTACTGACTATACCATGTTCATTATTGGTTAGTAAAATACCCTTCAATTAGTCTAATCAGTGGCCGCATGGTCTAAGGCTTAACGCTTGTGTTAGACTAAGCTCCCGATGACAAGAAGATCGGAGTTCGAATTCTGGTTGGGTATACTGAGGTGTTTTTTTTCCAAAATTTTCTTACACTACCATTGTTTGCAAATGCGGGCACATCTCCTATAATTCAACTCTCCTCATCGCTAACTCACTAGCGTAATTAGTAAATATACGTGTAACCTGAATAGGTAGCAAGATGGGGTGCTAAAATTAAAACTACTAGCCAATCTAACGGGCAGTAAAAGTGGTTTTTAAGATTAGTTATTTTTCAACACAATACGAATTAATCAGATAATTAACTTATATATTTTAGTTGGTCTATAAGTTTTTTTGTCATTATATTCTTAAGGAAACAAAGATTTATTTCAGAACGCAACTCGTAAAATATTCATTCAACCATTTCAAAATAGAAACAAGCTTGACCAATTACAGTCCAATTTCTATAAGAATAACTATATAAATAGTTAAATGGTTTACTTTAACGTATTAATACGTCAAGTCATGTGATCTGGAGATAAAAAAACCCTATAAAATAACACTAATAAATTGCAAAAATGTTATCACTCTTGGCCGCAAAAAAAAAACCCACACAAGATAGTGTGTTTTGTAAAAGGTCTTTCTTGTAAAAATTGGGCTATAGTTCTTCATGATTTGTCATATTTCATTATGATTGAATAGTTATAAACAAGCCACTTCAAGTGTGCGCAGACATTCGCACCAAATCAATTCAATTATTCATGATAGTGTACTCAATCCACCATAGAGGTGTCAGAAACCTCGTGTTATATTATAACTAGTCAACTCTACTAATCAAGATAAAACTTTGAAAGCAAAAAGCAATATCAGACACTCGAACATCTTTTGAGAAAGATTTTTTTTTAGTTTTGTTTTAGCTGTATCACAGCATTCTTCATATTGGTTTTAATAACATGAGCTATATTTGATGTAAAGAAATAAAGATTATAGGATCCTAATAATTTTTTAATTTTTGTTTAGTTTATAATATTTATTTCAGGACACTTTGTTTCATATATTTATTATTTTAGTACCTATCGCGCGCTCTCTAGAACCATAAATTACTATTTTTATAGCACCACGTCTTACTACCCGTTCGGGCTATACACTTATGTAATAGTTATGTTAATGGCTTTAGGTATGAAGAGTTGTAGGTATATTTACAGGAAGTGTAGCCGCATTTTCATGGAGGAAAAGTGATTTTTACTAAACAATTTTTTAAAAAAAAATTTCAGTACACCTGACAGATTCGGGCATCGATATCTCCGTCATCTGCAGACTAATCTACTGCAGGAGTAACTCTTTAGACGATGCATCCACCGAAGCGGGTATAGACTACTTTAAAACTAACCTAACTCAGAACAGTGCAAATGCAGACCCAATCTTACTGCTTAGATAAGGGCCTATTTACTAATTGGCTAGCAGGATTAACAACTAATATATCTTCTTCAACTCCATCCAGAATTGAACCAGAGGCATCTATATCTAAACAGCTATGGTGACTTAAATATAATCTTACTGTAGTGGTTATAGTGTTATGATGGACCTTGAAAGGTGTTCAATCGAGTTCTGAATTGCTTATAATATTTATATTTGTTAGAAAACCATTTATACTATTTTGAATAGCAAACCTTTGCTTTCAAATAATCATTTTTGAGGACCTTATCTAATTGCTATATAAAATACCACAAAATGTATTGAAGTTTTAACCATTTATTATTAAAACCTCAAGACACTTCAAACAATGCTAGTTGAAAAACAATAGTCTGTTAATAATGGGAGAAAAATTATTTCCCAACAAAAATAAATTGTTAATAACAATATTTAAAAGTAGCCTAAACACCCTTATGGCGAGATAGAATTATCAGTGCTAGGGATTGTACTTAGCGCAAGTTCTAGACTCACTACCCACTTTCACGCCCCGATACATCCAAATTCACCTTAGCCCGGACTCGAACTAAACAACATCAAAAGACAATTGGACAGAACCGTAAATGAATTACGATATATCGACCACATCCAAGGCCACAGAGAAGTACAAATTTAATATTTCGTTCTCTATTGGTTCGAGCTAAGATACTAATGGTTAAATTAAAGGAAAACACTTATATTTCTGTGCTATGTGATTTACTCCTTGTTTGGGCTAACCGCAACGTAATGACATCAGCCCACAATCGAGACATACCGTCCGAGCGGCCGCCTTCTATTGGCGAGGTTGATGCCAACTTAAATGGATAGAGGAGTGTCATGTGGCCAACACAACGACACCTACGGCCATTAATATAAGTTTTCTTTAGACCAGAGCCGCTACCTTCTCATTTAAGTGGCTCCATATTAATTGTCCTCACGAGGCGGATTTCATCCCGTTACACACCCACTACTTCACAGAAAATCTGGAAGCACCGGGTATTGAGCCCGGAACCTCTGGATTTGTAGCCATGAACTCTTATTAGTGGATCCCAAAAGGGGTCAACCGCAACCTTATTTCAAATAAATTCACCAAAATTGTCCTGAGTAGATGATAAGTGAAACTATGGGAACATGACCAAGCGGAAATCCCCCCTTCCCTCAACGCAGCCGGATCAGTCTCGAACAAGCCAGTCAAACTCGTTGGCACTGAGACAAACCTGTCGGTTATTTTAATCATATTTCACGCAACTCTGGATGAATGCTATTATGGTGTTATTTGTGTTAATTAAACATTGTTCCCAATAACAAAGACCCTGCTAATTGCTAAAAGACAGCGATCATTGTATGATAGAGGTAGGTTTTGTATCTTCACCTTGAGACATTCACGGTGAGCGCCCGATTGCAGATACGTCCTACGAGCACCTGACTCTGCCGTCGTCTGATGGTGCCCTGATACTCTCCAAATCACGTTTCCTTTCCCCCCACACTTGTGCGAGTGGAAAGCTGTGACTTGTCTTTAGTCGGGACTTTCATCCGAGTGAATGTGATGATGACTTGATGAATCCTCCTCCTGCGAGACGATCTCTTTATATCTTCTTTCCCGATCAGAATCTTGTTTTTTGCAGTTCCCTTTATTTATTTTTTGTTTTTTTAGTCCACATCTTCTTCGACAATGGTTGCAATATTGGTGGTGTGTGATCTTCAAGGACAGCGTTCTGAAACAGGTGCGAAAACAAGTTTAAAAACAACGCCACGAGAAATATACAGCGAATAAAATGTAAAAATGTTTCAAATAATAAAATTGAATTATAACCAATCCAAACAATTAATTACAACAATAGCTGTGTGCGTGTGTATACACATTAATAAAATATTCTTAGCACATTTAAATAGTTATAAGTTTGAAAATGTAAGTCGGTTAGAATAAAATATATCATATTTTCCTCAAAGTGGTTTATGCTAATTAGTATTCGGGGAGGCACTTAATCTAGAGGGATTATTAACGTCAGAGACTAATAAAATATAATTCGGTATGTCTTCCAGAAAATGACGTTTCCTTTACCAGTATTCGAAGTAGATTTAGTCAAACTGGAGGACCTAAATGTCGGTGGCATAGAAAACAATCAATATTTAACTATTTAAGAATTATTCATGGCCGCGGGATGATTGGACGCGTAATGATTTTTCAAACGTATTTCAATGAGCTCCTTTGAATGGTTGTCACCCGTTATTAATGATAGTTTCCACTATTTATAAGCAATTTACATTTCAAATGTATCCGTCAGCAAAGATTAACTCACAAAATTAATAATATTTTTTCTGCTCACCTTTTTAAGCAAGTGTTTATCCTTTCCCTCTGGTGGGCGCGTAGTCCATAGCGACTCTAGTTTAACAGAAGTTTGGGTTTGGTACTGATAATCTTCTGTGGTTCACACATTCTTCGATTACTAACAAATACTAAAATAATATCATTTGAAACGACAGTAGGAAGAATGTAAATTCAAGTGGTATTGAAAAAGGAAATAAGATAGCTTAAAAAAAAATCTATTTCCCCCATCCCGGGGAGATATTTCGTCGATCTGAGTTCGTTGTAGAGTTGTTCTGGTTCTTACAAGAGTTCGATGACGTCGATGAAAAAGAACCACTTTTGTTGTTATTCTTCTTATTCCCGTCCGGGCATAGGAACTTATCAATGACTTGACGGATCGTAGAGTGCTTGCGATCCAGCGGGTTAGGATACATTATTTTAGAAGGATTTTTGAAAAGAAACGACAAAAAAAAACGAGAAAGAATAAATATAAATTTTCAAAATCAAAACCAAACTAGTTTTGGTTTTAAAAGAAACGAACAAAACTCGCAGTTTGATGAATAACAAAAATAGATCATAGGTTGACGTTTTTAATCTTCTGTAAAAGTAATGCTATTGTAACTGATTTTTGAAAGTTTCACTTTTTTCACTGCACTTGTTTTGCGATAAAGTATTCCTCTGGTCCGTCTCAGAAAGCAACTAACAGTCGACTGACTCTGGGTCCATAGTTGCATACCGCTTTTATAAAGGTAATCCACTACGCGGTTTTCCAAATTTCCCAGATGAGTACTAAAATATGTTTTTATGACAGTTCATCGAGATAAAAAAAAAACACATACGTATATCTATGGAGGCGTGGTTTTGTCGGGAAAAAGAAAATGTACATTGACGTCATTGACCTTGCAAGCAACTTCCAGCCAATCTGCTAGGCTGCTGTCTATGACGTCAGAGTGGCATGACAAAGACCGTGAAATTGTTCAACGGAGGAAATAAGAACATGTGGTTGTAGTCTTTTTTCTTTTTGTGTGGTCCAAAGAAGAGAGATGGGCGGGGGAAGGGGACCAGATGGGAAGGTAGATGAAGATTACAATGAGGATGTGGAGATAATTGACGATAAGACGTAACACAACACGGGAAAGGAAAGATCATGAACGGACGCGGCCTGCGCAACAGTTTCTACACAACACGCCACCAAGTGGACGTGGGAGAGTTTTTAGCTAGTGCATTATATTTCTTTTTAAGTTCGTGTTTCTTTACTATAACGTCAGGTTTGATGTAATTATTCAATAAATGGAGAGGGGGGATTAGTTTATTATTCGAGTGGTAGTAATTTCTTCCTTATTATTTTGTTGTTGTTACCCGCACCGGTAGCTATATGTCCTCAGACGTCAGATCCATTATCATCCCCCCCAACCCTCCGCGTATGAATATGAGCTTAGGATAATCATACATATAAATTAATTACGCTATTGGTGTAAGAGTGAAGCCATGTACAGTACGTGAACCATAAACAAGTGTACTGATGGGTAGAAATGGGAAATCATTTTGAGAAAATCACCCTTAGAATCCCACTCTACTAATAACCGTCAAAGCAGACTAAGTGAGCTTGATATTTGGACCACGTTTCCACAGGTGTGGGTAAACTTCTTAATATACTGTATTTCCCGATGACGGGAGGTTGAGGTTCCAATCTGGGCCGGGTGCATTGAGTGGTGATGGGGGTATAGTGGGTTTGGAGGTTAGGGGGGATGGAAGATGGGGGTGTTGTATTCCATTTGTGATTTATAAGTGTGGTCTCGCTATACTTTGCCCGAGTTAATACAGGTACATTTATCTTGATAATAAGCCATTATTAACTTCGGTTCTAATATTATTATTATTACTATTATTAGGACTGGGTTTATGAGCTACTAGCAAAATAGATCTTTTACCATTTAAACTGATTCTAGCATAGGGATGTGCGAAGTCCACTTTTTATATTCGAAGTGAACTCGAATAGAATATATTAAATATTCTCAAATCTGAATCGAAGATCGAATATTTTTGTTGCTTGTTTCAGGCTTAAATAATATTATATTTTTATTATTCATATAACTTTAAGCACTTAAAACACTTGGAAAATGTTTTATGGCACAGTTATGGTTTGTAAAATTTTGTTCCAATCTGTTTAGATTTGCAAATAAACATAAATGGTATAACACGATGGTTTGCCGAAAATGAAATATTAATCAATAAATCCAAAATTAAGGCTATATATTTCACTAGGGAAACCACCCTTTTTTTCACTTTAAACTTTATGTCGATATTATTGAACGTCGTTTTTATATTAATGACCCATACAAGGGGTTTCCAACTTAAAAGAGTCCGAGGGTCACAATTGAATCCATGAGTCTATTGGCGGGCCATGTCATAATCGGCTAAGGAGTGGCAGGAAATAGGATTCACGCAGATATATACATTGTACATTGTTATATTTATTTAGCACCACGTCTTACTACCCGTTCGTGTTGTACGCTTAAGTAATGAACATGCTAATAGTTTAGGAACTGAGAAGGTTGAATTTAGAGGAAATGAACCCGCATTTACGTGGAGGGAGAGTGGAAAACCATCGCCAGTTCACCAGAGCGAGATTCTAAACTCGATCTCCCCTCCCTGGCAGTCTAGCTCAAAACGAAACTAGCTCTTTAACTTGCTAAACCACCAAGACGGGTAAGGTGTTATAAAATTAGAGCGCAATTAAGATTATTACTCAATGAACACCAATTGGAGCTTTCATGTATTTCTACCACGCCAGTCCATATTTTCTGTTCTCAGCTAGGAACTTCAATTTTACTACATTAGATTACTTTTAAAAGAAATTTCGCGGGCCACAAAAAAAGGAATTATGGGCCACATGTTGCCCGTGGGCCGCCAGATGGAAATCCTTCACGTAGGCGTTATATTATACTAAAAGCGCTAATTTCACTATCATATATAATAAAGTTTATCATTATCTTAAATTACTCAGTCTTATTAAGTTTACCACATCTTCATTCTCTAAGGTTGACTGTATTCGAGCTATAAGTTTGTATTTTGTTTTGGTAAGAACAAAAATAGCATATGCTAGTGTGGCGTGGAATTCCATCACCTTAAACGACTCTCTCAGATTGGAAAGTGTTCAACACAAATTATTTTTCAGCCGCGCTTACAATGATTATGATAAAATTTGAAACCTTTAAGTGCGCTGAAATCCTTTCTCGCAAATATTCTATTGGGATATCATTTTTTTAAAAATATTTTTAAGAATAAAATTGTACTCTAATGCTCTGAAACTTGTACAGCAATGAAGACCAATCGAGACAAGCTCAATATCTTCGAGAGCAGGGTACAGCAAATACTCGGACCCATCATGGAGAGTGGAGACAAAGGACAAACGAAGAAGTCTACAGTGCAATTGGTGGGTGCAACATCACAAACATCTTAAGAAGCAGACAGATACAATGGGCTGATCATGTGGCAAGGATGTCTGAAGTTGCAATGCCCAGAGCACTCATGGATGGAATACCAAGAAAAAATGCGCCCCTTTGGAAGACCTACACTGCGGAATGAGCTGGAAAAAGACCTAACCCAGCTGGAGGTGGACAGAGATTGGAGAAGAGAGGCACTAGACCGACCAAGATGGAGGCAACTGGTCAAGGTAGCGTGTGATTTTCAGGGTATATGAGCGTTGAATTAAAAAAATAAAAATAAAACAGTAAAAGTCCTTTGCCATTATGCCCTCGAACATGTGAGCTGTATCCACTCGTGCTTTCCAAAATCCTAAAATGTTTTCTATCAGTAGCTTACAGACTCCACCCTCTCGGCCATTGTGTAAGCAGCGTTAACTCTAGATATAATAGGTTTTAATTTTTATCATCAAAGAATAACCAAAATTAGACATTTATTTAAGGAAGAGCAGCATAATTAATTACTGTCTGTTTATTGTGAGCTGTTCTCTACAAATAATAATTATTAATACTGAATCGCAGTTTTTCTTACTTTCCTCCTTATTTTGTTTTATTTATTAAATTTAAAATTTGTTTATTGTAATATCTGTACACAAAGATGGATTTTAATAGGGGTGCACCTATGCGGATACCGATGAGTCGCTATTGGGCGATTATTAGTGCATCAGCAATTAATCGTAACCGGTGATTATTAAGTCGATTAATATAGTTTATTTAAAGTAAAATCTAATTTCAAATTTTTTAGGTAGGAGTTTAGTGATCAAAATCACAAAATACACACAAATACACACTGAATCTGGGCTATGTGCTATGTATGCATACATTCTAGTTGTATTAATTTCATCAACTGTTATTTTTAATATTTTAAATTTGCAAACCATAATGTTCTTATGTATTTTTAGTGCTAACCTGTTAGAGGGATTATAGGGGTCGTTTTAGAGGAAGTGAAACTGAATGGGATTGGAGCGGAGTTGTAAAACCAACCATGATAACTCACAGTCTAGGAAACACCCACCCTCGCCCTCGTTTTCCCAACATCCTTGTCACCAACTAACAACTATATAAAAAAAGATATTGCGAAACTAATGCCTTAGATCTTGCGAGCACTGAGGCAACTTTACAATTTGATTTTGGTAGGAAGCCCGCTATTTGAAAACTGTAAACTCATATTGACACAATGGCGGAGCAAAAATAATTACAATTTATTATTGTATTTATATCCTTAGTCTATTTAGTTAATAATGTAATGATAAATTATAAATTAACCCACAAGGAAGTTTTATTGAAAGTTTCTGATACATTTTAGATGAAATCACTAATTAATTATATATACATACTGTAATTAAATCATGTGAACTTAAGCTAATTAATGGGGCTGAGTAAAATAATTTTTAAATAATTGTATACTGGTATTTATGCAGAATATTAATGATATTATCTAACAAAAGAGTGTGTAAGCCACGGACAAGGCCGTAGCCAGGGGGGGGGGTTGGGGGTTCAAACCCCCCGCCCGAAAGTTTAAAAACTTAATGTAATACTGTCTTATTTACGGTTCATAAATATCAAAATCAAGGCACAAGATAATATATAAGCTATTCAGCACTGTGCAAATT
>CABFVX010006452.1:17705-39827 GCA_902151425.1 Timema shepardi
TGGTGGGTTGTTTTTTTACAAAGACGAGGTGGGGAAAAGGGGCAGGGGGAAGGGGGGGGGGGGAACAGGGGCCCCCCCCCCCCCTCTTTCAGACCCATCGACGTTCCCGTGGGAACCAGCTATTAATTCCCCCTAGAGCACTTTCCTGTTTCAGAGGGAGCAGGGTTGATGAGGCAGTGCAGGGTAAATTCACATTAGCTCCTTTACCTGTTGTATACCTCCACGGACGCTCGGTCGTGGGAAATTTTGTTTTTCGGAGTGAAGAAATAATCGTATATGGTCTGAGTATCTGCTTTTAATAATGTGTATACCATGATGTGTTTAAAAGCTCTCGCTTTTTGACAAGAGGTGTCAATTTCAATATATATTTTGTCAAATAAAACAACGCCTTTTCACTTAAAGAGGTGGGTGCGTCAAGTATGAGAACCAAGAGTAAATAATTTGTCGGGGAGTTATTTTCTCCGATTTGACCATTTGTATCAACGTTGCTTGTTATTTTTCGTGATCCGCGTCTTACTAACCGTCTAGGCTATTCGCATTCAATTACACTAGTTGTGTAAGAATGAGGAAGGTAGAATTTAGAGGAAATGTGCCCACATTCGCATGCAGGAAAAGTGGCTCCAAATTCTTGTTACTAGCGTATCAAACTATTCGAGATCTTCCAAGTGTGTTGGTTATTAGAAAATATTTGTTTATAATCTATAAGAGGTTCTTTAAGGCGCGAATGAGGTCTAGGTAGAACCTATCGTGAGTTTTATTTAGCAATTTTCCTGGAAATAGTTCCGTTGTAAAATAATGTCCTAGATCAAAGAGCTGATAGTGACGCAGGTTTTTATAATAATTTCAACATTTTGGTTTTCCAAGGGAATTCTGTTGCATTTCCTTAAAATTTTATATCCTCATCCTGTTTCCATGAGTTAGATATCTCGACACACATCGCCATATCATCTGTATCTATACCCCTTTACTGGCAATTTAAAAAAGTTGCTTTTTTTTACGGAGTAAGTATTGTGTTCATGAACATTTTCGCCTTTGATATTATGATTGAGTTTGACGTTTGTGTGTTACTGGGGTCCGGGTTCAAAAAAATAATTAGTTTTATAAAATATAGTATCTGTTGTCCCTTTGTCTGTTTGGACCTCAAGCTACAGTCTAAACTGTTTGATAGATTTCTTTAAACACTTTTTAAGTCGATGTTATATGGTCATAACTCAAGGCGTGATAATGATTTTAATTCTAGCTCTAAGCTTAAGAATACTGATAACAGATTTTTGAAAATTCAAGTTTTTCTTTCAAAATTGTCTTTAACACGTTTATTAATGTGTATGTGTGTTTATCTGCCCGTGCAATCAGCATATTTACATCCATAGAACATAAACGAGGAAGGTAGAATTTAGAGGAAATGTACCTGTTTGCTTGAAAAACTAATTGGGAAAGTATTTTTTAAATGATTACTTCAATAAACTCATCCGACTGTGATTCGAACTCTGACCTCCCCAACAACAGCAAACTAGGATAAGTTAAAACTGACCCCTCTATCCGGTACAGGCGTATCGAATTTATTCATAGCTATAATCAAATTTACTTAAGAACTTTATATAACAGCTATAAAAGCGACTAGATTTACTTGCCCCTATTCATACGTCATGCCATATTATCTTCAGCTGTCACTTTTGATGGATATTATCAATACCTGTGAAATAACATTAACATAGTCAAATATCATCAGTGTTGACCACACAAAATATGTTCGTATTTAAAAAAAAATATTCCGACCAAAAGCCTACTATATTTAGTAATGGCACTAAAAAAACCGAAGAAGAAAATGAATGTTGGAAAGAGAGAGAGAAAGAAGACTCATGCCGACGGTATGAAAGTTGGCGGAGATGAGAACATGGCAAAGAGAGGAGGTTGGCTGTCGGCAGTAACTGAACATAGAACGAAGTAACGGTAAAGCTACAGCATTCCTCAACAACTACTCATAGAAAGGAGTTTCAAGCACACCACCACTTTAATGATCTGGTATATAAACACAGAGAGAGCATAAAAGGCCGAACAAAGGGCAGTAAAACAAACGACAAGATTTTAAAAATAATAATCACATACCCACCAGACTGAATCTCATCATCTCAAAATACACGGGTACTTGTGGAGTTTTTGGTATCACGTCACACCCTGCTTCATGGTACAGAACACTATTTACTTTCAACCATGAACCAAAACGTGAACTAAAGAGCACGGCTTTAAGAAAAAACTCAACCCAAAAAAACACAAAGTACCAAAAGACAAACTTATTCTTTGGCATCCGGTCATCCAGAGGTAAAATTTATTAATTATTTTGACACCAAACTGTCACCCCCTCGCCCGTGTGGGCTTAAATTGTCAGGATGGGTTGCGGTCAAGGATGTCTCGTGACTGGGTTCTGATCGTGTGGGTTCATAATTACATCCAACTTAGATTTATATGTTTTTTTATTGTACTAATAATATGCTGGGTGACCTGGCGTTCAAAGGGTAAGGTGTCAGACTTCTGTGTTGGAGGTTCAGGGTTCAATCCTCGGTCCCGGCACAGATTTATCTGATTGCCAAACCCTTCCTTCACCTCTGATAATAGGTGTATTAATTCCAACTTGTGAATGTGTGGCTTACCAGGCCCCACCGTGATTCGGATTCCACGTTAAACTGTAGGTCCAGCATTTCATCTCACCATCATCCTACCATTACACATTAGCGTAAGTGCGTACAACCCAAACGGGTGCGCGGTGCTAATAAAAATAAAAATAATAACAATAATATGATCTATTACAAAACGTGATGTTGATAAGAAATATTAAAAGATACCTATGAAAGAACATAATGGAATTACATAAGAGATCGTGACAGAACGAAGTATAGCAAGGAATGCTTAACCAATGGCCTGACTGACCTCTAGGTGCTCCTAAACGGTTTATGAACCCTAGTACCCTGGGCACGACGGTAGCCCTCCAATACAAGTATTGATGAACCGGCGTCCTAACCCACGTAGTCCCAAAAACGGAAAGCGTGACTCGATAGTGAGTAGTCAGTTCTTTTATAGTTGGGATGCACTGCTATTTATCCTGGCTTCTGGTCTGATTTACCGTGAGGAATGATGACACTCTGTTTATGTTGTCAGTGCATGTTTTATTTGTTTACTAGTTAATCTAAACACCTTGCAATACTCGTTTTGTCATTCACAATCCAGAACACAACAAATACTAAGCAAACACTCACCTCAATTTTGGCCGTGTGATTACAATTTGCTGTTTTGACGTGTACACGACTTACAAACATACTCACTCCTGTGGACATTTAAATAAAGACCTCTAGTCTCATCTTGTCTGGTTTGCTGGGATAAGTGTTCGGTCGAGTGTAAAGGAGTTTTTTTTCCTCCCAGAGTGGAGTCAGAGTTTTCCTTAACGCGAATGCGAGTACATTTCCTTAAAAGTTATGCATTTTTATTTTTATCTCATATTTTAGTGTAGATACGCGGTTTGATCAAACTAGGTGGTATTTGAGTAAAGTGATAGCCTCTAAACAAGATGTTTGCGGGTTCAAACCCGGCCGAGATATATTGATTTTTACCGAGCGATTAAAATCCATATAAAAACTTTCTTCGGAAGGGAAGTGTAGCCGTAAGTATCGAGTTTATTGTGGCGTGTAAAAGATCCCTGGGAAATATATGAGAATCCTTTTCGTCAAAATGTGATGACTTTTCCTCATTCGTAGAAATTCAGTGCGGAAAGCAACGGTAAACTAAAGCACTTTCGGGACTCCCCTTGCGCATGTGCTTTCTCCCAGATGGTGTGGGTGTGTGATACTAGCCAGCTGAGGGCTGATAGCGTGCGCGGCTCCAGACTGGTGGTAAACACACGAGGACCAGCTTTCAAGTTGTATATTCCCATTTATATACGGATAGTCCACACGGACTCAAACAAAATCAAACTAAACAGCTAAACATCGATCCTAGCCACAGGAATTGAAATTTATTTTAGTCATCACCGGTAACCAAACCTGGATCCTATATATATATTTTGTATGCATCCCAAACTAAAGGGAAAATACTAGTTTATAAGTCGGGATTTTCCAAATCCCTTTTGAGTATAATAAATGCACACGGAATTAGACAGAAAATGTGTTTGTGGGCCAATATGATTGCTGGCAAGCTACCCCACGACAAAAGAAATGAAAATCAGGAACGAGCCCGCCCAAGACGTTTTACCGTCAACCCGTAATCTTTGAAGATGAAGTGAGCCAGTCCACCTTGACACCACACAGAACATTCTTTCCCCTAAGACAGGAAACACACACTTGGTATATTTTACTGAAACCTTTCTAAAGTAATAATAATAATAATGCCAGGGTTGACCAAGAAGATTGTGTCATAATATTATCATTATTATTATTTGCATCGCGTCTAGCTACCCATCCGGGATATACGTATTTAATTATACTAATGTGCTAGCGTTGAAGAAGGTTTTTCAAAAATGTGAAGGGATGATAAAGGTACCCGCATTTAAGTGGAGGGAGAGTGAAAAACAATTTAGGAAAGAACATCCGGCATGGGTCCGAGTCCCAATATTTACGCCATTGGCAAACTATATAAACGAGCTTGACTATTAAACCCCGTGACCACCAACACGGGTGTGTCACATATTCTAAACTCGGGAGGTCAGGGTCGTTCCCATAGAGGTTTTCTAAATCTTAATTTAGCAAATGTTTATTAACAACATGATTTAATGGCTATATACCAACATTAGCGTGGAGAGAGGACAAGAAAAACAGTGAAATGAAATGTAGAAAACCACCCTAGTGCCACCATCTGATATTTGAATCCTGACGTCTCCGTCCAAGTTAATTAAATGTAATACGAGTCAAAGCCCTAGGCCTAAACGATCCATTCAAAGATGTGGTTTCTCGCCCTCTCTTCCGGTGGATATTGTTACGATTTAAAAAAAAATGCCCTGCTCTTTTTTATTTTAGAAATATATGTACTTCTTTGAAACAACTCATTATATAAACATTCTACTTATGAAAACTTAACTCAATAATAATTAATCATTACGAGAGGGGGGAAATTAATCAATGCTACTCACACACAGTCGTTGTCACGCGGTCTAAGGTGTCAAGCTCGCAATAGAATATTACAGGTAACGCGGAGACTAAGGGCCAGTTTCATAGTCAAATTTAGCACGCCTCAAGTGCGGCGCTATACTAAATACAAGACGACATCTACCTAAACCAGAATGGAATGGGCCGTTCTCGCATAGGAAACTGGCCCATTCCATTCTGGTTTAGGTAGGTGTCGTCATGTACTTAATGTAGCGCCGCACTTGAGGCGTGCTAAATTTGACTATGAAACTGGCCCTAAGGTTCGAATCTCGGGCCGTTGCGTTAGAAGGTAAATTTTCCCATTTAATTCGTCAATGTGGTTTTTCCATATTCCCTCCACGCTAGTGGACGTGTACCTACTGTAATCTACAGTAGCCACATGGCTTCTTTGGTGCTGAGTGACAGCTCACAGCTAACAGCTGACGGTTTTGAAAAGTTACCATACCAAATTATGTATCCCTACGCCGAACCATATGATCTGCAAAAACATGTGTTTAGCAGCTGTCACTTCTGAACGGTCAAAAGTTAGGTATATACTTAGATGTTGACTGTCAGAAGTCAGCTGTGAGCTGTCACTCAGCACCAAAGAAGCCATGGGGCTACTGTACCTTCCCGGTCTCGCTCCGCCTCTTAGAAACATCAAGCCACCATGCTGTTAAATGTAATAATATATCCAGCTATTTTAGTTTAGATAGTTGAAAACGTATACGATAAAATTTAGTTCAAATTCAGCCACGGGAGCGTTCTGTCCTTAGCTCAATATGGAAACCAAAATTACTAATAAAATAATAGCACTGCGCCTTACTACCCATTCGGTTTGTACGTTTATGTACTAATTACGCAATTGGGATAGGAATTGGGAAGGTTGAACTCCACATTTGTGTGGAGAGAGAGTGGAAAATAATTTAGGAAAAACCACCCCCAGTTCACCCGACCGAGATTCGAACCTCAATCTTCCCGTCCTCGGCAGTCTAGCTGAACACGAAACTAGCGCGTTAGCTAACTACGCCACCAAGGCGGGTATTGAGACAAAAGTAAATGGTAAAATTTGCTTCATCGGCGAGAAGTTCCGCCAGTGTGTGTGGTCGTAGCTATAGCAGGAATTTGGTAGGAAAAAACTTTTAATAAATACAAACATATTTTTTCTCGGTCAACAATGATAACATTTTACAATATTATTAGTGTTATTTTTACATTATAATATCGAAAGTACAGGTGCAGACCACATGGCTTGAAATTAAAAAAAAAACAGTAACGTCTGTGGGTGTCAAAAATGTTTCTTCCTGTTATAATTGGACTGTATTCTATTGAACCATTAAAAATAAACTAGAGCCCCACAACAGGCTATACTATCGACCAAACTGACTAATTCATGTCGTCGCTCCGAGAAGTCACGTAAACACGGATATTCCACTAGTAACCCCCTCACGATCGACCAAACACATACACGCAACAATGTCGTTCTCTAGATCGACACTTTTAGGGACGACTGGTTATTTCCGGTGTTTAACTCGTCTTTTCTCTCAGAGTGCGCGACTCAGTGAGAAAGGAGGACCTAGGTTCGAGTCGGAACTGTTACCTAAAATAATCCAAGGTAGGTTGGAAGGGAGCGCGAATAAATGTCTGTATCCATGTAATTTTTTTAGCAAAAAAAAAAGTTTACCAAAATAAATAAAATATTGTTCCAGTAGGTACATTTAGTTATATTTACTGTACACGTTCTATCAAATGTAAACTCTATTTTACACATAACCAGAATATTACGTGTGTTGTTACGTATGTACTTGTGCGATTAAAAAAAAAAAGTCGTTTCACAATTAGGTTTTATTATTTAGGTCCAAGGTCCCAAATTTCACTTAATCACAAAAACTCATCTAAAGCCATTTATTCTTTTTGTTGTATAGTTACAAAATTAGTCACTAGGCGGGCCTGGATACTTTTTACTTTCTCGCTATCTTACAGGCAGAGAAAGTATTGTGATCGTAAAAAAAAAATCGAAATAAAGATTTTGATGAATATTGACGTTTCATGACACCCCGAATCCAAAAAAGTTGTTTTTGACTGTCTATCTGTCTATACCTCCATCTAGAGCCTAAACTATTTTACCGATCGGGCTAAAACTTGGTTACTAGGGTTTTCATAGGGCTGCCCCGAGGGATTTTTGGAATTGGAGACCTAACCCTAAAATTAAGGGTAGTTCACTGGAGGGCAAAAAGAGAAAAGGTCGATTTTCTCAAAACCTACTAACGATTTTGATTAAAATTCATATATAGGTGTTGATTTAAGATCATAAATAAACTTGCTATTTTCATTTTCCCATGAAAATGAATTTAAGGGTACTTTACAAAAGCAGAAACTTCCGTACCTCCGCAACTATTTGAGATAGTAAATAACTTATCATTGCAAAATAAGTAGTACTATTAAAAATAATAAACTTTATATGAAATATATGTTTATAAAACCAACAGTTTCTGAGATATTGGCAAATATATTAATACAATTTTGTGAGCTTTAGTTTTAAAGAGATACTAAAGTTTTAACGCAATATTTCTCCAATGCCATGGAGTAATTAAATATAAGTAAGTCTCTAAAAGTTTATGTTGTTTTTCCTTAAACCCCTTAGGAGAAATGTTTGTACAACAATGATCTATAGCCATTTTAGATTCAATAGTCAATATTTAAATTTTTTATTTGTCAACATTTATAAATGATGAATTTAATTGCAATGCGATGACCTTAAGTTGTTCAACACCTAATAAAATGTCGAACATTTTAAACGGAAGTTGACATTTTAATACGAAGTGTTGACCCTTGTGAACCCAACATTGATATATATTTTTTTATCGGTCCAAACATACAAATGAGGATATAATTGTTTAAAAACAAAATTATAAAATTTAAAACCGGGACTAAAAAAAGTTTTTCATAAGTATAGTGCAATTTATGATTAGGTTTGTTAGTGTATATATATTATTTCGTTTCACATATATTACGAGTTTTGAGTAAATATCACCATTTTCAAACAATGGAGCGAGAAAGTCCGTGCGGGGTTCCGTACCATTTATTTTTTCTTGGTAATTAAAGAGAATGTTTCGAATCTCATTCAGGAAGGCTTTAACCTTCAAGGGGTGGTAAAACGGAGGCAGAGAACGGACGATTAGTTGATTATGATTTGTGTATTCTCACATGTTTACAAGTATAATTTTTATGTCAATTTATGGTAATAGTATTTAAAAACAATATTACAAAGTATTTGGTACCCTGAACACCAACTGAACTTTTACATTCTATAACGCTTACTGTTTACTGTAAACTTGTGATGAACAAAGTATAATTTAGTCACATGTGAAAGTCATTTTCACAACATAATTAAATTGACCTTGTCTACTAGATGAGTGACACCCACAAAAAAAAAGTATATGGTGCAAATTAATTTGTTTTTATTCCCTAACGTGCGTAGGAATGTCTGGTAGCCAATGCAACATACAGATGCAGAGAGATACACACAATTTTAAAAAAAAGTTTATTCTAACGCTACGTTGATCTGCAATTTGAGTACATCATAGCCGAGATTGAGTGAACTTGAGGTTGCATTCACATATTTTGAATAAATGTAACCGGTACCAGAACAAAGGTGTTGTTAGTTTTGCCTCGTCTGATTCGCCGGTGACTTTGAACTTGTGGTTTGAATCCCAGGTGGATGTACTTAGATGGATTTTGGTTATAAATGCTCTCCTAATATCCCTCTATGCTAATGCAGGTTCATTTCATTTCAACTATGTGTTTCTCATATCAACACCATTAGTGTAAATAAGCGGATGGGTAGTAACACCCGGTACAAAAAAAAGTTTACGTTGCATTTTTTGTTTTAAACTTTTAACCATAGTTTCAATATTATTCAAGAAACTTTAATATATTTATTAAAATTATGCTGGCAAAGCATTAAAACTCCAAAACATCAGTTTAAAATGTTTGCATAGCAAGGGAAATGTCGCTGAAGGTTTCCAGCTAGACATGTTTAACATCAACCGTATTGTTTTTTAAAAAGAAAAACATACTATTATAGTGTTCCAACAACAACAAAATCTTTCCAGTACCTATTCTGTACAGTGTACATAATGAAATAAGCTGTCAAAAAAAAACTATGCTAGGAAAACTTCCAGGGAAAATACTTTTTAAAAGGCCCAGCTGTGATAGTAATATCAATATTAACTCAGGATAAAATTTGTTTCCGCATCGGTTGACACGCGGAATGAACGTCATGCTCGTCTAGTATGATTTTCCGGTGACAGGAAGTAGGGGTTCAAATCGTGAGTGTGTGCTGAGGATGCTTTTTTTTTCTAAATAATTTCCCTCTCTTCCTCCATTCAATCATGGGTATATATTCATCTAAATTATGCTTTCCTCATCGATACACCTTGAGTGTAATTAAAAATAAGGATAGTTCGGTAGGGTAGTAGGAAGTAAAGCGGGAAAGGGGGGGGGCAGGGGGAATAAAGTTTAATGTCTAGGCACAGCGAAAAGCCAGCATTTGACTCCCGAACGAAACTTAAAACATAAGCATACAGCTAACACTAAAACATTCAACCACTTGAGTGCTTTTTAATGTATTCTATTCCAATCACTAGAATTTATCAAAGGAAGGTTTCAACGAATGTTTGGTAGTGACTCTAAAAGTGATCTATAGAGAGATGTGTCACTAAATATGGTGCAACACGGAACTCTACACACGTACTTATTAGGTTGATCAATCTTCATTAAAAATATGAAGAATCTTTTCTGACAGCTAGAAAAGTTACTAAATCTAATTTAACGTATTCATACGTCACATAATGTGATCTGTAGATGTCACTTTTGAGAGATGTTATCAATAAAAAAAAGCAATAGTATAGAAAATTGTTATCAATGTTGACCGCAAAAAAATATGTATTTATATTTTCTAAAAGTGTATTCTTCGCAAAATCCTAATGTAGTTGAAGGTAAACCTGTGCGCACCTAAAATACATTTTCGGCCTTTGAAAAAAATTACGAAACATTTCCGGCCTTTGAAAATATTACTTAGGCAACTTCCTTCAATGTGAACGCTAAGGGGTTTTTTCACCCCTTATTTATGTACAACCTTTTAGTGTATGCTAAAAAACAATCAATTTGGGATGAAAAGGATCGCGATTTAAAGTAGCTACGAATTTTATTAAGTTTTTAGGGCAATAATTTGTTTTAGTCAAAACAAATAAAAATTTGCTTCCGTTGTTGATACGAAGAATCTAATTCCCTAAACATAGTTCTCCAAACAGTTATTTTGTGTATGTAATTAGAATGACGGAATATGTAGAGCTGTTGAGATGATTATTATTACGTGTAGAAAAGTCAACCAAACGAATCTACCGAAGAATTTTGTAATAATTAAAAGGCTAGCCTGATAAGAAATGTCTATATACCATCGTTAGGGTGACATTATTATAATAATTAATTATATTATTTTATAAATTTAAAGTTCTGGTGTTTCTTTTATTTTTATAGTCTTTTATTATATTTTAAATGAATGAACTGTTTACTTTTTAGCAAGACATCACACGCATATTTTGATAAAAAGCCAGACTATTGCGTTAAATGAATCTTAGCTATACGTCTTCTTTTCAAGAAGGAAGGTTCACCAGTAGTGAGGAGATGTGCGCATTTGAAGGGGTATATCAAGCGACAGTTCCTTCTAGGAGATTCCTAAAAGAAAAGGGGTGAGGTCATCGAGGTGCGTCTCTTTCCAAAGAAAGTGCGTTGTCTTTTTAATCAGAGACGTAGAAGGATTTCACCACACCTTGCAACTCGACAGTTCAACACAAATCTTACTACCCACTCGAATATTAAATATAGTAATTTTGAATATAGATTTGAATAATAAATTATTGATATGTATAATTCCATATCATTACAATTTTTATTTTGGCGAAAACCCCGTAAAAACACTTACCTTGGCTCGCGTTCCCTTTTAACCGACCTTAATTTATTTTTATCGATTTCTGTTGCTTTACAATCACTTTGTATGTTCTCTGAAAGCTATTCGAGTCGCGGGAGGATAATTTAGGTTATATATAAGTCTTGAGTAATAGACCACAATCACTAAACTCCAAGTTTCCCGATATGGGCATCAGTTAGCACTGTCTGGGACGCTCAACACTCTACAACCAGCCATTATGACCTACATTTCGCTTACACCACACGAGGTGAACGAACAAAAATAAATATATATTTTAGTAGATTATTCAAAATAAGACAAGAGAATATGGTCGCATGGTCTAACGCGCGACTCTCGTGTCAGACTAGACTGCCGAAAACGGGTATATTGGAGTTCAATCCCAGTCGGGTGCCTTTAAGGTGGTTTTCCCTAAATAGTTGTCCACTCTCCCTCCACGCGAATGCGGGTGCACGTCCTCTAAATTAAACCATCTTAATTACCAACACATTTGTGTAATTAGTACATAGCCGTATCACCCGAACAGGTAGTAAGACGCGTTGCTAAAAAAAAGTATAAAATAAGACAGGCACATAAAAATTCTTAAATCAATCAACACACAACCAAAGTATCGGTCATCTAACTATGATTATTAATGTGGGATTTAAAAAAAAAAAAATAGGGGTATTTAACGTGGGACTCCTGAATCAACTGATTACATTATATGACTTACAAACTAACTGAACTATAAATTAGGTATACTACCCATTTCACCATCAATATGACACATTTCACAGATTAAAATTTTTTCAGGCCGTACCAGGAATCAAACCCGGGTAATTCATAAGGAAGACATGGTACAAAAGAAACTGGGTGTCTGAAAGATAAAGATTTGACTAAGTTTTTTTAGCACCACGCCTTACTACTCGTTCGCGTTATAAGTTACGCTAAATATTATTTTTATCGCAGCAAGCGGATGTTATTTCACTTTATATTTCCGTTGTTACTGTTATTTACAATAACGTTTACTACCAAATAATTAAACAAAAGAGATTCCTCAAGAAAATAATAAATCTACGTATAAAGATGTCAATAATCCGAATAGAGATGAATTTCTTTCTCGAGAATCGATTACCTTCTAAAAGAAACAATATCTCAACCCAGAAACAGAGTTTATGACGTCACAATGTACGCACCGTTTTAAAGCAATATAGACACCGTAAAAACGGTAAGAGAGTTAGTGACATCGTGACTAGAAGATGCAGGAGTAAAACATATTGCCCCACAGAGAATTTATACCGTAGGTAATGATGAACAATGCCGGTGCTTCTGGAAAGAAGGGAGGTAGAGTTTAACAAGAGCGTAATTATACTAATTACCGAGCTATGTGGTGGAACTGTTGGCACAAATGTGTGCGTGCGCTCAGTTTACTCACTCAAAACGTTCCGTAAAACCACAGTACTTTCTGGCACTCAAGACTGAAACCTTAATATGGTGGCAGGAGAAGAAATGTCACAAGTATGGTCGTGCAAGACATTTTAACATCACCAACTACAACTTACATGACATACCTTTTAACATAATTAGCTTTAAACTAAAAACATTCATCACAAAAATTATATAAAATTAGAATATATTACAAATTTTGTAACTACAATAAACTCAAAATTTTGTTCCTGTTTTACTAAAAAAATATAAAATAAGCAGCTAAATTATGTACTTATTTGTTTAAAAAAAACTATTAATTCTATTCTTAACTCACATACGGATTAAATACTCAATCTAAACGTAAAACATATATTAATTCTTGTAAATACGCCTGTGACTTCTTAACAAATCTAAAAAGAACCCTGCTCGATATATCTTAAGCTCAAGTTTCCGACATAAATTGTATCACTAAACCCAGGGGGGTGGGGGGTATCTAGAATAGTAATAGTTTATGACTCACAAACCATGACACTTGAGGGAAATTATAAAAGGCACTTACTTATATTTAATCAGCCTTTTTTTAAAAAAAAACAGTTTCTTAGCTTTTTAAAACTTTGAACACATTACATAGACAAGATAGTTTCTTCATAAAACGTTGACCAACCAAACAGCTTAGAAAATTGGGTTCGAGTCTCTATGGCATCTAAGAATGGTGTATCCACGTTTTTGGTATATAAGTGAAATTTCTGGAACGGCTGACTATATTAGCACATGACTTACAGACTAATTTAAGTAAGTTAATGTGTCAGGTTTGTAAACACGTGTTGTGAAATTAGGTGAGGTAAGAGTAAGAAATAAATAACTAAAACATTCACGGAGCTTAAAGTATCGTTGACTATTTTGACATCCCTGCGAGAGACCGTGCTCTAAAATCCTGTAATCTCTCCAGATTCTAGTCAAAACATGCTTTGTTACAGTTTAGTTGGNAATGTACGCAAGCACAGACAAGTTATGTGAGGTAACTTGAGATAAGTTTTTACGAATTAGGAGGTTCTCAATCGATAACAAAATAACCATTTGTTTATAAAAAAAAAAGTTAAAGGAAAAGAAAACAGGTCGCGAACCTACACCACACACCAAAAAAAGTACCCAACAGCGACAAAAGGGTATCTTAGATAGCTTAAAATTAATAGCGTTAGCCTATATCGAGTTTAAGGTAACTTTGCCCTTCGGCCTACGCTACCAGTTAAATAATCAATAAAAAAAAGTCCCGTATCCACCCATTTTAGTGAACACGTCATTCCAATTGATGTGAAACGATTTAACTTGCACATGTTTGCGAAGTGGACGACTAATAATAAGCTTTGTTTTTAATAATGTTTATTTTCTGGCAACCCCTCGGATGGAAAAATTATTGTGATCATATAAAAAATTTAATTCGGGATTTTGTTTGATACTAAAAGAGGGGGGGGGAAGTTTTTTCTTGTTTGTTTGTTTGTTTTTGTGATGCCTTCTCTCTGTGTTTCTAGAGCCAAAATCATTTTACCGATCAACCTAAAACTTGGTATCTGGAGTTTTCATAAGTTTTAGTAGGATTCCCCAGAGGATTTTATTGAAATTAGATATCTAGCCCGAAAATTAAGAGTAGTTTAATGTAGTGTAAAAAGAGAAAAATCTATTTTTATCAATATCCGCTCTAAGGATTTTGATTAAAATTCGTATCCATACATTACAAAACAAAATTGCACCTCTCATTTTTCCATGAAAATCACTTCCAATTTTGATCATATCTCCACAACAATTTGAAAAATGAAATAACTTATCATTGTAAGGTACTAGTACTATTAAAAATAAACAACTATTATTTGAAATATATTTTTATATAACCAATAGATTCCATGATATTCGCAAATCTAGGTCTCAGCACGGGAGTTGATTGCTATTTCTCCTCAATGTGTTTCTATAAAAGTTTATATTATTTCATTCATACTCTTTGATGGAATGCTTTCCATCATGATTATGTAACAACGTATATTAATTAGTTTCAAGTAAATATATTAAACATTAACAGCTAAAAAGCACCTGTCTCAGCTTATGAATCAAATTTAAGTTGATCTGACGACTTTTTAAGTGCCGGTTGAATTCATTCTTATATAGATCCGACAATATGTTCTGACCGCTAGTAAATACTGAATCGTTGCGTCGAAATGGCCTTCAAAACGTCCTCTACTTGACCAACTCTCGAGTGACCCGTATCTGTGAGAATGTGGACCACAAAACAAGTTCGTTTTCTCTGTCGGTGACAGAGAGGTCGGGGTTCAAGCCAGATGAATTAAAGGGTGGCGTTTCCTCCTCTGTCTACACACAAAATAGGGGTACATTTCCTCTTAATCACAAATTTGTTCTTCCTACCTCAATAGTATAATTATAATGCGTATAACCCAAACTGGTAAATAAGCCGTGGTGAAAAACAAACAAACAAACACTCCCAAGTGAGCCTTGTTGTACCGGACAAGCTAGAAACAAGTAGGACATCGAACCAGTGATCGCTCGGCTGATTACCAAGATTATTACTCATTATCTTCCAACTCCAGCCAACACTATGAGAGAAAGAATGAAGAAAAGAAACTTTTCATACTTTCTCGCGAGTGTGTGTGTGTGTGTGGAGACCGAAAAGAAAAACACAATGGAAAGGAGAAAACGCATCCTTTATAGTAATGTAGCCATTTGGATATGGTAGCCCCTATCGTGACGGAAAATCTAAACTGATGTGATCTCGCTGCATCTTGACAAATGATTGTGTGTTCTGCGCGTCTTACTATTCATCCGGATTATCAGTAATATTTACACTAATGGGGTCACTGGCGTCGCAGGGTGAAGGGGGGACACATCACCCCAATAATATAAAGGGGGGACGGGGACACAAATTTTCTGCACATTTTCCAGTTGTTTTTATGCATCAGCTTATACTTAGTTTTGATATAAAATGATGTTATATGCTACGTTCGTTACTTCAGTTTATTTTATGAATTTTGTGTGTTCCCTGTTTTTGGTTTGTCCCACATAAAGAATAATATGACTCTGAACGTATTTTGTTGTACACTGAATAAAAGTGGCCTGGGCAGGATGGGGAGGGAGAGTGGGGGAGAGAGCAACTCTTATGTACAAAATTAATGACCATCTCCCCTAACAATTAGGTCGTTGCGACGCCCATGATGGCGAAGAGATGAGGAAGTTAAAATTTAGAAGAAATAAACCGCATTTGTTGGAGATAAGTAGATACACCCAGCCAGAATTCTAACTACGACTTCTTTGCCACCGGCAAATTTGACAAGGCGAGAGTGACTCCCAGTTTTGGCTATTGAAATAATGTAATTTAAGTGCACACAATAAATACATATAAAAATATACTTATTTAATCCGGGGTATTTAACTTGCACTTTCCGATCAGAAGGATTATATCAGTATGTGACAAACAAACTAACTTAATTTTAGAACAGACACAACACGCATTTGCTAGTGAAAGAGGAAGCACTAATTTCGACAGCTAATAAATGTTTCAGCCAATCCTGGAATCAAGCTCCTGTACCTTCGCTACGCACTACCGACTGAAATGAAGTGAATGACTATAATTTATATAATACTATTTAGGATCAAAGAAAAGTCACCACTTTTCTTAGAACATGTTATTGGTGTTGCTATGCCTACAAATGGTCGTTAATGGTTTCACATAATACAGGTCTAGGGAACGGTATTTTAAAGGATGTAAGGAGCCACCAGTTAAACAAAATCGATATTTATTATTACAATTATTATTTATTCAAGGCTTTTGTTTTCCTTTTTTTACAAAAAAATTAATAAAACAATGCTTCGGTAGAAACGTTTTGTTTAATATTCTACATATTTTAATCTCAACAGTTCTTTAATATTTGTTATGAGCATCGCGGCAATACACATTAAAGATAATAAAAACTGTTGAGATTTATATCCGTAAAAAAATTAAACTAAATGTTTCTACCGAAGCAATATTTAATTTAGTTTTATTAAAAATATCTTTCTTCGTCCTAAAAATTTCAAAAATTTGGACATTTAAATCGTGTTTCCTTCCATCCCACATAAAAGGAGTTTAAAAGAACTGGTTGTCACTGGGTCTGTCAAATTACCACAAACTTATACAATTTTAGGCTTGGTTCAATATTTGGGCGTTTAAAGAAGTGTTAATAAATTATGGGGGCGTTAAAGTACTATGAAAGCACATTTTTAGCCATTTTTGACTCCCTCCCCCTTTGTATGCAAAAATAAGCAAACGTCCGACCCCCCTTCTACCCTCTGTCTTGTTTCCACTATTTTTGTAGTCTTTTTAAATCATTTTCTCAAAGGATTAACCATAATTTTTTGTAATTTATAAATGTATGGCAATTATTAATGCAGATGTGTAAGTTAATAGTGCGAAATAATTAACAATAAATAGTGTTGTAAACTTAAATTTATGGCACTAAATAGGTAGAATTTTAAAAAGTCAGAGCCTATTTTCTTTTTAAATTAGTCTACACTTGATTGAAATTATAACATAAAGTATTAATAGTGAATATAAGAATTACTATAGTTATAAAAAACTCTAAACCCCTTTTAATCTGATAACCAAGGTTCTTGATTCAATGTCTCTAAACTCTTTAATTATTATGTGTCCATTTGGGGTTGCTGGCTCACTGCACCATTTTTGCTCGTTTCGCTCTATCTTACGTAAAAAAAAAATCTGACCTCCCTCCCCCCTTAGTCAGCAAAAATAAGCAAAGCTCAGACCCTTATCCGCAAGGTGCTTACTAATACTTGAACGCCATATAAGGCAAAGTTTGTTCATAATTCATGTGCCGGTATACGTTGTGTTTAGAAAATAAACAATTTCTAGTAAAATAAATACATCTAACGGATACGTTCTAGAATTTAAACGTTGTGATACATTTTTAAAAAAATTGTTAGTTACAGTCGAGAATTTAGTTGCAATTCTTGTAATTAAACTTGCTTCTTTGGCCAATCTAAATGGCGGTCTCTGCAATGCTAATAAACATTTAGGTAGCTACGTAAATAATTACAATTAGTGTGGGTTTTGGTCGGAGGGGGGTGCTGTAGAACAAGTTTGAAAGAGCCTGTACCTTTCTCTTTCCAAATGACCCACACTCGGCGACAGGCCTCTGACAGAAATAAAGCCTTTCGCCCACGGAGATGCACAGATGTGATCGAACTGGTTAGTGATTTAAGTCCCTAACTGGTTAGTAACTTTGAACTTAAGGTAAGCACAGGTGCTATGAAAAACTGGCGGAATTTAAATCAGTTTCTATAGTTCAAGCACAATCTTTGATCTTATAGAATATTTAATAATTCTTTTAATATAATGCATAGTGACTCGAGTGCCAAGGAAGATTTGGTTATCTATTACTATGAGAGGTATAAGAGACGTAATCAAGAATATTTCGGATTCATACTTGAATCGAAAGTAATATGAACTGCAGACTATTCGTCGCTGCAAAGGAATTGCAACAAACTGATGCAAAATTTATAGCATTGTATAGAATGGCGAAAGAAAGTTACTTTAAATAATACATTAAATGTTCAATAATTGTTCATTCAATTCATATTGATTGAGTTCGTAACTGAGGTAGTCCGGCGACTAGCATGATACGTTTCCAGTGACTAATCCCGGACGCGTCGTAAACTGATTGGCTGAGCGGACCATCATTGAAATACATTAGCGGTAACGCGCAAGCTACTAGTTGGTAATTTTCGTTCTACTCGCGTCACTCTTGAATCTTATTTGAGTAGCAGCGTGGACGAAAGGCCTAAATATAAATATTGTGGAGGAAAGATTATCTTCGCTTTACCTCAGCTAGCATATTATGTCACATCTCACTGATCCCGATGATAGAGGAAGTTTGAACTGTAAAATGTTGACCAACAATCCAGCGTTGTCAGATTAATCTTATTTGAATATAGAACTCAAACAAAACCCAATAGCAACGCTGTTACTCCTCGGAGTCTCTTCAAAAGTAGTAGGTAAGGTAGAAGATGGTTACTTTCTTATATAATTTTTGGCGTCCTCGTGACAGCAAGAGGATTACGCGGCGGTGACAGGTCTTGCCTCAGGTTGTATATGGTTTGAATACCGGCTTTAAGCGACATGCACTAATCACATTTTATATTGTTGTTATAATAGCTGCTGATTTTATTGTAAAACAAACTAGTATCAAAAAAGTATGCATTAAGATTGATGAGTTCAGAGTATAAGAGTAAAAAGTTTTGTTTTTTTAAATATCATGTTTTAACTAAAATAGTGTCTCTAAAATTTAGGCTATTTTTATTTTTTAGTCCGCATCGTTGAACACGTACAAACTGCCACTCATTCTTGGTCAATTAGTGGGGGCGACGGGGAGATTGAGGTTTGAATCCCGACCGGGTGTAATGAAGGTGTTCTTTACTAAATTGTTTCTAACTTCACATCAACGCAGATGCAAATACATATACTTTAAATTTCACCTTCCTCAGCGGATAGTCTAGACGGGTAGCAAGATGGTAAGTCCCATATATATATATACCCATATATATGTATGCATTTTAATATTGATCTCAAAATGGACCATCTAATGCTGAGATCATATTAATTAAACACCCAGTATCCATATAAATTTTACGCCAACTGGTAAATGTAAGGATGATTATTATGACGAAATTTCCGATGCTATGAGCTAGTGGGTGACGCTTCTAAAGAAGGGTATTGTGAGCTGTGGATTTGCAAAAGTCACAAATCGTCTTAAATTTATCAAGCATTTACTAAAACTCCTGTGATTTGGAAAAGCAAGAAAGTGAGTTTTAAGTGACTTTGAGCCTGGGTAAGACGATTACTAGAAACTTACTAACACAACTCCTGTAAGTATTTAGTGTTGTTTTTAATGATAGATTAAAATGAACAAAATTTTATGATAGTCATTGCCGCTAATGCGCCAACTAAAAAAATGTCATGGGGAATAAAATTGTCTGCTTTACAAATAAAACTTCCTAAAACTTTTTTTCTTTCTACATTTTAGTAACTAGCGAATAAGGAAATAAAGTAAAAGTCATTTCCGTCTAAAAAAACGCATTTCATGTTTGTAGCGATAATGCCAACCATTGAGTGGATAGGTTTGAGGAACATTTTATGAAACAGAACGTGAAAAAAGTAAATAAGAAATGATCAAGTTTATTTTAGTTGGACGCACACTACTGATTATAAATTACTCTTTTTGCCGCGTACACTACCAGTTTGCATTATACGCATATACATTACTTACGCTACGGTGGTAGGGATTGAGAAGTAAGAATTTAGAAGAAATTTACGCACGTAGGGAGAGTGGGAAACAGTTTATTAATAAACACCCTCAGTGTATCCATCCGAGATCCAAATCTATAACTTCCCTTTAACAGCAAACCAGATTAAATGATAAAATAGTTTAGTTAATATAATTCAATTAGCAAATGTTATGAAAATAAATAAGTTATGCTATGCTGCAAAAGCCACCAGTGCATCAAGGAACAAGGGATTAACAGATAATTTTAATCAATTCAATCATACATATTTTATATTTATTTTTATAGTAACTTTTACATATCCATACTTCCTTACTTTCAATCAAATATATTTAGCATCACCCACACATCAAACTTGAAGCATAACATATATTTCATGTTAAACTTTAGCAGGATTTGTGAGTTTTAATTAAGGACGTGCTGAAGCGTCACTTGGTCTTCCTTTCTAAACTAAGGATACAATACATGATATGGTGTTTTTTAAAGTATTTACTATCCATAGAAACTAACAGTAAGGAACAGGACTAATTGTAAAAGATCTCCCCGAACCGAGTTGCAGTTGTTTTTTTAGGTGACAAAGAAAGCGTAGTCGGCCAGTTTATTTCTATGAAGGGAAATCGTGCAAGGGGACACAGTGTGGGTTGCAAGAAGTCCTCGCGGCAGCCATTGAAAAAAAACCACTAGCGATCATACCATCATATAGATCGGACGTGTCTTACACACTCACGCAGTCACTCCAAATCAACTTTCATGATTAAGTACCAATAGTTTGGTAATGTGATCTTCAATTTATGTTATCTTCTATTTAAATCAAACCAATTCTAGTCGTTGGTGGGGAACGTGAAACTAACTGGTTCCTGAACACGATCTACTTAAATATCTCAATCCAACGCCGAGACCTAAACTGACGCACGTGAATCCAGGGCGATCAAGCCGCATACTAACCCAGTCAGGATCTGAACCTAGGACACCAGGGCGGATAAGACCAAGTGACGCTAGAAATTTTGTAAAAAAAATCTTATGTATTTTAGTCACAGAATATATATTCTTTAAAATATATTAATTGGTATAATTTTTGATTGTGTTTTTCTAGCATTTTTAATATGTCTTAAATTGACATCTTATAATTGGTTTTTAGTTCATACATTCAAGTCTTACAAATTTAAACCCACTTTATTTTGCTACATGCCTAAATATCTCACATACCTATTTGACCTTTAATCAAAATATCCTTCCTGTAAAAACCGGACTTTATTTTTTCAGTATGAGATTGGAATTGAAACACTTTGTGGTTGACGACTGTTTCCTCTAAGCCACAGGAGCGGGATAGCATAAGGTGGAAAACAAACAGTGATGGATACGAGCTATTGTTCAGCAAGAACACGCCAAAACGTTCGGCAACGTGTACAATGCTATCATGAGAACAATTTGCGTATGAAACAATGCGCCCGGGAACAGTAGACCACTAATTGGGCCGCAAAGTTTAAATGCAAGTCAGTATGTTAATAGCTTGTGAGATATGTGTGGTGGAGAAACACCTCCAGTTTTCTAAGGGAACTAGGTCGTAATGTTCTGTATGGCTACACAGGTTTTTTTAAGTAGGCAACTTGTATCGAGATTTGGGTGGTAGCTATCACGAAATAGAGCTGCTATATGATGTCCCATCTTGGTTGTGACAAAAAAGTAAACAAAGAAAAGAGGGAGGTAAACAAAACCTAAGAGATTTCGAATCCTGTCATAATCATAATAAATCCGGTTAGTAAAGAATTTATCATAGCACGCAGCGACAAATTTTCTTTGAACGTTTTCCAATTTAAGAGTGTCAGTTAAGGGGATGGAATTCCAAGCAACAGTAGCATATTCCTACTTAGATCTAACCAGGGCGTAGTACAGACACAAAAAACAGTCAACTTTCTTAAATGATGACGTAATAAATTTAATAAGTCCAAGTAATTTAATTGATTGGGAAATTACATGGTCAACATGATAGTGTAAATAAAGTTATCCAAAACACCTCATTAGTATAAAGGGTGCGAACTATGTTTTCATTGCCCAATTTATAAGTAAAAAAGATATCATTAGTTTTCTTACTAAAATATATAGATTTGGTCCTATATTTATTAATAGACATTCCATTTTCAAAAGACCATTGTAGACCATTCACATCATTTTGTAAAGCTATACAATTTTCAAATGTGTAACGGATAGATGTAGTGACTATTTTGCGAGTGCAGTGAGCTTACCCACCTCTGTAACTGGAATGTGGAAATAAGGGGTGGG
>CABFVX010006453.1:0-39821 GCA_902151425.1 Timema shepardi
TTTGGGATCGAGTAACTGGGAGTATCAGTGATCAAATGGTATCGGTGAAAAAATCACAGTCAGTGATATATCGCCCATCTCTACTCCCCGGCCCTGAAACATGTGAGTGGGTTGGAAACCACCATTCTATCGCTAATAAAAAATTGCTAACAGTTGTTTTATTACTTGACTAACTGAACATAAACATTTTTTTTCTCAGCGTGTTAATATTCTATTCATGCCAAATAAATAAACATAGATAGTGATTTTAGTTGGGATTTTTTTATATTAAGACATGTACGCTTGTTTGTAATTTGCAAATTATCATTGTGTACTTTGTGGAAAAATGTAGTTTCAATTTATAAACAAATAAAAATTATAATAAACTTAGTTTAATTTTATTTACATTTCCTTAAACATTCATTTAAACTTGATGTGTTAATTTTAGAGTTTCTAGAAATAATTAAAGAAAAATATTAGTTATGCCAACCATTATCACTTGAACAGATTTTATTAAAAAACTTAATTTTCGACCAAATGGAAATAATAAATTAATCTTTGGAAAAAAACCAATATTTATGTTATGTTAAACATTTATTTCATTACATTTGGCTTTAAAATATTTCAAAATAAAAATGGTTGAAGTGAAATTGACTAGCAAAACAACTAATAGTACAAAACTATAAATAAAAAAAATAGTAGTAGTAGTAGTAATGCTACCCAAATAAAATGCTTCTTGAGCCACCGAGACCGCTATTTAATACAAGAAAAAGTGCTCTCATATTTATTTAGAGAGTAGCACGAATGCGGAAAACACCATACAAACATTTTATTTTAACAGATCTTTCATGTTAACTTGATCTGTGATTTTTTCATATTTAATATAATATAATGCCAAATTAGTATCCGTGTTTGAGGATAACTAGGAGGGACAATATAATATTTATATTGAATAAAATTGAGGTAAAATGTGTACATATTGATTATTTGTATTAACATTCTGTATATGACACTATATCATAATATTTTTCACTTTGGTAAGACTATGTGTGTGTAAAGCAAGATGACTGGTGTCAATATTTAAGTCTAGGCTATTATGACATTGACATAATAAACTAATAGGTTAATTTTTTTTAATATAAATAAAATAAATTTGTTTGGGAGTGGTTAATACTTGATACATTCTCCCTGTTAAAGAGTTAAAACTTTCTAGTAAAATGGTCCTCACCCAACCTATGGATTGGTAAACAAGTTAACTACAGTGCACTAAAATAACTTTTTCTTCTTAGTGTCATCTTGGTCCTATCTATTTCTATGATTTTTTTAAAAATTAATGAAGTAATGTTTTTTGGAAATTTTCTTCATGTAAATTCATGAACATACGTTCTGGAAGATTTTAGATATGATAGAAAAATAATTAGAAGCTACAAATGAAAAGAATTAGTTAGCTATGGGGAAAAAAAGTACTTATTAATAGGTTTATGTGGATGGACAGTATGTGAATTCTTAACTAGAGGCATTCAAGGCAATGCTAAACAATATTGTGCAGCATTGTTTCCTGTGGTGTTAAGACGAATACGGTACATTATAAACAAGAAAATTTAACAATTCTAGGGATGAGACACTCAATTCCTTGAATCTCATGATATTCAAGAGAGCTTAGATTTGTAACAAAAAAAAACACCAATACAATTTAAAGTAATAATGTCAATGCTAAAATGTATTAAGTGTTGTTTATAGAGGAGAGTAATAGGCTAAAATCACAAAAGAAAAAAAAAAGACTAAATTGTATTAAGCTAATTTAATTAATTTATATAAAAAATGTTTTCTTGTTTAAGACATAATGTCAAAACAAATAGAATTTTGTCCGTGACACCAAGTTTCAAACAACTTTATTTTAAAGCTAAATTTTAAATAAATTTTCACTTTAAAGTTGTAGGCCCACATTTAAAAAAAATTTAGGATTCAAATTTAGATATAAATTCAAAATAAAACTTAAGGTCGGTTTCAAGAAATATAGGCCCTGGGATTCGACCCATTTCTAAATTAATCCTTATTTTGAGTAGGCTTATGTTCCAACAGTTGGTGTGTTGTTTGTGAACAATGATTCATTTTAGTCATTCTATGTATCAAATAAAACATCTTACTAACATATGCCTATTATTAGACTTTTAGTAAATAAGAAGTGTAAGAGCATGGTTATATTGGGCCAAAGCAAGAACCCTACCCGCTGCCCCCTTCTAAAACTAGGGACAGTGTGTCTTCTCTCCCAACCTCTAAACAGTACGATAGTTAAATGTAAAAAAAAACCTAAAATATATATATAAATTAATATAGGTCTCATTATGCTGTCCAGTAGATTTTATAAATATACTTTTTTTTTTTTAAATAAGGTATTGGGCGTTTAAATTATTATAATAGAACAATTTGTTGATCCAAACTTATTGAACTTATACCATAGTTGGCTATTCTAAAAGACATTTAAGTAAACATACTTTTGAGACAGTGTTCAGGCCAAGCTATGAGCGTGTAGACACATAGTGGCCAGGAATGATACCTACACCATTTACGACCATTTAAAAAACTATTTGTTTGTCATAAGTCTATAGCTGTTATATTTTTTATACACACAACATACACTCTATAAAATATTAACAGTATTAACACATTGGTCCCCAGCTGGAATAATCAAATTGACACAATCAACTTGTAACAAATTATACATATGTGGAAACTAGCTAGAAAAAATGTTTTTTTTTTGTATTGTAAAAAAAAATGCAGATATGTTCTCTTGAGCACAACACAGTCCCACTCAGTAGCAACCCCCACAATCTTTGGGGCTGTAGGAAAGGTCAAAAATAGACTTGTTGCATGGTTCTAGGGGCCGTGTTGGTCCCTGTGGATAGTTAACTTAGGGCCTTATGGACCACATTGGGGCTCATTGTTTTAAGATAGTACATTTTTTAGTATTATAACATATAAAATGTACTCACCTAAGTCACAGAATAGCATAACTACATAGGCATTTCAAAAAGTAAGTTAACAAGCTGCCCTCTCATGTACATAAATTTATTCAAATAGTACATAGGCTTACATTTATAATCACTATTACTGCCTCGGTACAGATTATTTGTCCACATACTCCCCATTTTGTCTAAGTATGTTACACCAGCGTACCAAAGCACCTATCCTGGCATAGACAAAATCAATGTCAAGCACCTGAAGCCAGGACATGATGGCTGGCTGAACTTCTATGAAGGTCGCAAATCGCCTTCCACCCAGGTGCCTCATCAAGGGTCTGATGAGATGAAAACCCCTCGATGCCAGGTCAGGGCTTTATGTATCTCCCAATTATTGCACTGTAAGCATTCAGGTCTGCGGTTGGCAGTGTTGGACCTGTTGTTATCATGCAGCAATACAACACCTCTTCTCAGCCACCCAGGTTGTTTTTGACAAATTGACTTTCCCAACTGGCTCAACGTGTCACAACAGTGGTCAGCATTTATCATACTTCCCTGGGTGAGGAAATCAACAATCTTTATGGTCACAAAACACTCTCATCACAAATTGTGGAGGACCTGCTTGGCTGGCTGGATCGCTCCTCATTTTGAACGTATATTCTGCGGTTTTCAAGGGCAGCGCACCAAACCAAAACCTGTTTGTGTGATATGACGTTAGCACAATACATCTCAACAAGTTAGCGATGAATTTCAGCTGATGTTATGCCTTTAAGTTTCAGAAATCTGATCATACTACACACCTCAATGTTTGACCTTGTTACGATAGTCTCGCCATTTTACACCTGATGTTGGATGGTATGACTGATATGTAGCGCGGCCCAGTGTCCTTAAGAGGAAGGAGTTCTCTCTACTCTGACCTGGTGGGAACTATAAATTAAATGACAGTCATGCACATGAGAGGTCTTTTTGTTACGTCACTTGTTGAAACACCCTTGTATTTAAAGGAATGTGAATTACCCACCATGACACCAGAAGTAGTTTAACACTCAATAAATTATATGTTTTGTCAAACCATATTAAATAGTTTATTTTTTAAATGTTACTAATTTATTTCTAACTTAAAAAGTTACACATTTTTATTGATTGATGCATGGAAGGTTGGGGATATTAGGTTTTATTAGTTTGGGATAGTTTTTAATAATACTTAGTCTATATTATTATTTTTTAGTTATTATATAATATGAATTCATTCTGCTAAAATATATATTGCATAAATTTGGACTTTCCCAATGATTTATTTTAATGACCGTGATGTTTTGTCTGAGCTTAGGTATCTTTGATGGCATTTAAATATTACTGTGTGAGGTTCTCACTTGTGATAAATATGTTTGGTGATATACTTTATGGAATTTCATTAGTAGATGTCACCACTATTTCTGAGTTGTCTGTCAGATCACAGTCTTCGATGTTTGTGCCGCGATCTCTACCCATGGAAGGACTATGTGTGTTTTGATTGCTTCTCTATCCCAGAAAATGTTAGCACATTTGGCCCAGGCCTACACCACTGGGTAGGATGTGAGTTCTTATTGTTCACACAATATCATGATCTTTCGAAACTGGGACTACACTGGATTTGTTGAACAACAGAGTCACTAGTGTATGTTCGTATCTTCATCTAACACAATGTTATGTATGTCGCTAAGTTTAACACTTGATACACAGAAACATATTAACTTTCATCTAATTTGTGCATTCATTGTAATGTTGGCATAAAGAGTTACCATTAAAAGAAAGCCATACAAATGGTATAAATAATGTTTTCAAAGTTGTGAATAAAGAGATAGGGTTAAGGGGTTTTAGTCTCTAGAAATAGTTTTCATGGTCTAGTAATAAAATTTTAGTTTAGACATTAAATACAGTATCTATTTACTTTTAAATATTTTTGTCACAGCATTTCACTACACATTTGGGCTGTACACGTGTATATTAATTACACTAATGTGTTCGGGATGTGGGAGGTTGAACTCTGAGGAACTTTACTCACATTCGCCTGGATTTAGGTAGAGTGGAAAAGCATTTACTAAAAACTGCTTTTAGTACACCTGACTGGGATTCAAACCCTTTATCCCCAGTCATTGATAGTCCAATCTATTACTAGAGTGAGGCCCTAAACCAGGCACGCCAAACTTGTGGTCCAATCTATGATTTTGTGCGGCTCACGAAGCTTATAACAATCCAACGCTCAATAGAGCAGGTGAGTTAGAAAGAGGTAGAGAAACATGGTTAATAACATTGGCATGGCAATCTCATTGCAGGGAACGCCCAAGACAGTGCTACCAATGTAGCTACCATCGTGGAACTTTAAAAAAAAAACATTGGATGGACAGGACACTTCAAGCTCTTAAAAATCAGAGCATGCTAGAAAGAAAGTGTGAAATTCAGAAATTTGGCATTATTTTGGGAAAATTAGCAAAATTTATTTTAGTTACTGGCACATTATTGCTCGGCGGGCTTGGCAACATTGGTAAAGTATTTCTGAGACTTACAATTTATCAAACTCTCCCAATGAACATTGAAGAGAAAACATTTGTTAGTAGTTTCCTAATCAGGAGTAAAGAAGTAACAAACATATTAAAATCGGTCTCGTTTGTCCACATTAGCAAGGGGCTGTGTGATTTATTCTAATTGTTTTAGGTGAAATATAAATAAATGCCAACATAAACATAGTTTTAAATATTCACATTGAAATATATTTTATTGGATTTTTTAAATGGTGACTTCTTAACAATGCTTCAAATAATGTGAGCTTCAAAATGTTTATTTCAAAACCTTTAAATTGCAAAATCGAAGAGGAAGGTCATGTGTTTTAGGAAAAGCGGAATCTGAGATATTTTGATCACCTAATAAATAGTAACATTGTTTGTCTCGAATGTAAACAAACAGTGTTTGCAATGGCGTCACTTTTGTTTAGTGGCTGGTGATAGTTTGGCTTCAAATAAAAGGTTTCAAATTTTGGGAAAAAACTAAAGGGTGAGTCCTAATATTTTATATGGGATTTTTTTTATATAAACATAATATAGTAAAATGAGTTTTTCTTTACTTATGATGGTGACTTTTTTAAATTTTCTTCATGCAGCCCTTTTTGTATTTTTTGTTTTCAATGTCTCCCTTATGATCAAACTAGTTTGACAGCCCTGCCCTAGAGCATTCGACCAACGAAATGGGTTTTCAATAGTTTATAGAGAGAATTTTCCCCTCGGGGATAATTTATCCTGTAGATTTTCATACATTTTAAGGCATCCCTGAACTAAGGTTATGCCACTGACTGAAATATAACTAACCAATAAGTGAAAGTGATAAAAAAAAAGTTATCGTTTGTTCCAAAACCTTTTACCAAAGAAGTGAATCAAGACTTCCCTTGATAAACTTGATGTGGTGGGGTACATTGTTAGCACTGATCCACAGGCCAAGCATCGCATCGACATCATGAGGCAGGCAAGGAATAAAATACCTGCTATCTCATCTACACCACACTTAATAGTTTTATTTTACAAAGTAATAAACAAACTCAAAAATACACAAATGATATTGAACATAAATTATTCATAAACAATTTATTGCATAAAGACCTGTGCAGAATAAATGTTTGGTTTGCCAGTGACATGGAGATGGGGGTTCGGACCCTTTCCAGATGTATTGAGGGTAGTTTCTCTTAACATGCTCCCTCCACACAAATGCAGGTATATTTCCTCTAAATTCAACCTTATTCTCTACCCCATGTATAAATATATGGCTAGCTTGGATGGGTAGTAAGATACAGTTTAAAAATCAAACAAAACACACTAGTTCTCTCATTAATTATCTTGTGACTAAAATAGGGTCTACCTACATATTTGGATACAAAGGTTAGGTGTCATAATTATACTAATCTAGTCTGTATACTAGTTCCCCAGTCAAGTAACCACACAACCACTTTGATGGCTGCATGGTATAATGTGCTACTAGGCTCAAGCCTAGTTGGGCCTGGTTTTCCACCCTCCCTACATGCAAATGTGGGTGCACCTAATCCCTAACACAGGGTAATTAGTACACATAGGTGTATAACCCATAATGGGTAGCAAGACACACTGTTAAAAAAGTAAACTCACCTTCTTGGTCTATGAAAGCGCTCATATATTTTGAGGTCTGTTCAAATTCTCATCATATTTGTGCACATTCTTACTGTAATACTCTGTAAACTTTTTTTTAGCACTTCTTACTACTTGTTTGGGCTGTACACATAGCTATAGATGTGAGCTTAAAAATGTTAAATTATTTCTTTCCGGAAAAAATTAGATATTTAAATGGAAATGATGTATTCGAGGTAGCCCAAATTTAATTTCTCCCAAGTACATTCAACACCAGAAACATTAAATGACTTACAATATCAGCACTTCGAGTGTTCTTCTCATACTTGCATATTGACTACTTGAGCATCATCCAAGTCCTGCCACTTACGAAGTGGGAATAATTTCCCTGATTAAATTAAATAATCATACAAACCCAAGCTATTATATCTACCATTAACTGAATTACTGTACCTTGGACCTCTAAGACTACGTCTCAAGTCACTTTGGTAGAAGAAATATGTCTGTCCTCTATATTCCTGTCAGGGTCAGCATCAAGTGGACAACTGGATCCTAGTGATTAATATGTGCAAGTAATAGATTGAGAAAAAAAAGTTATAAACAAAACATTTAATAAAATAATCAAAAAAACTGTTATGATAAAGAAGTATTTCACTAATACTTACACTTATCAAAAAATTCATGTATCTTGGATAGCTAAATAACATGGACATCTTTTATAAGTCTGCTGTGTCTAAAACTTTAAAGTTGTCAGTCCTGAATACTGGCTCCTGAGATTCTCTAGGTTTGTTGGCATTTCAGCCAGGATATGAGTGTTAACAACTCAGTCTTGAAAATCTAATAACCTTTTTATTTAAAAAATCATAACTTGAAAACGGAAATTAAACTTGTGACTTATGCCGCTAAATATTAATCATTAGTGCTCATGACTATCGATGATGGGAAGATCGAGATTTGAATCTTGGTCGGGTGTACTGTGGGTGGTTTTACCAAAATGGTTTTCTACTCTCCCTCCAGACCAATGCAGGTACAATTCCTTTAAATATAACCCTACTGATTCCTATTTAATAGCAAACCCAATGGGAAAAGACCAGTGGGAAGACCCAGACACAGATGGGAGGATAACATTCGGATAGACCTGAGGGAGATAGGGTTTGGTGAGATAGAATGGATAGAATTATCTCAAGATAGGGATGGGTGTCGTACTTTTGTGAGTGTGGCAATTAAATTTCAAGTTCCTGATGCCAAAGAATAAGTAAGTAATTAATCACTTGAACAATTAGCATAATCAATACATAAGCCTATAACCCGAACAAATAGTAAGACACGGCACTAAAAAAAAAGTTTGTCTCATGCAACAGCCAACAATGAATTCAAGAAATAAATTTAGAGCTATCACATTATATATTATTAAATTTTCTGTGTTTTTTTAGGTCAGATTATCCAGTAACCATGTCATTCTCCTGGTTCAGTGGCCGGAATAAAAGTCCAGATAGAGAGAGCTCTGAAGGAGAGAACTCGAATGCAGATGTGAACGACCAGGATGACGCATTTGTTTTCATCGAAAGAAAACAGAACTTGCCAGCCAACAATTCAGAACTGTACCCAAATCTCTTGCCGTATCCTCTAGCACCAACTACGGCTACTCAACCTCCATCTGTTGAGCGAGATTCGAACACAATCAGCAATATTCAAACACAGAACTTTCTCTCGGGAGTACCCTTTAAACTCTCCTCAAGTGCACTGTACAATCTTCAGCCCTCAACATTTGAGGCTGATCAAGCGAGCCAACTTCTTGAAAGACTAAAGGTTGCTGAATTTGATTATGACTTTTCTGTAGAGAACAGTGTGCTGATGGAGGAAAGTTCCAAAGATTTAGATTGATTCATGTATTTACTTTTACAATACGATAATCAAATAGGTTTTAATTGCTGTAAACATATTTGCTAAATAACATTTACTTTGACACTTTTCCGCAAACCTGCATTTTGTGTGGTTTGACCTTATTCCTATAAGATTATGTATAAGCTGCTAGCATACTTTTATTTTCACACCACACCTCGTCTGGCATATCCTACCTATATTAATTTGACTAGAATAAATAAAATTAAGGTACTAAACGTACCAATAAGCTAACCATCAGTTAAGAATGAACATTGTTTATGAACTATACTGGTGTTTTAAGTCAAAATATAAATGCAAGCTATCTTATAATTGGGCGTTAAAAATCTGCTTGGAATGTATGCTTCTTTTGATTGATTCTATTGATAAAATGTGTTAAAAATAAATAACTTCTAAATAACATACCAACCATCATAATTTTTTTTGTTATATTTATGGAGAGTTAAGATAAAATGTTTTAATTATAATTTACTGAATCAAATCAAACTATGATCCAATCAACTGCTCATATTTCCAACACTATCTAAAGGTTTCATTGAGGATGCGGATACTTGTGTTATTTGTAGTGAAATACTGTATTGGCCCGGATATAGTTCGATTTTCTCCTAAAAATATCATTCAGAAAACTGCTTGTATCATATGCTCAGCCCATTTACCTTTTATTTTTTATGTAGAACACCTTCAAAATTTTAAGGTTGTATTAATGCGTGAGGCTGTACTATACATGTTGGCAATTTTAGTCTATTTACAGACTTTGAGAAGTTGAGATCATTACTTGTTTATTTAATCATCAGCTCTATATTATGATTATTTAATTTGTTCACTGTTCAGTTTTTGTTTTCATAATTAAAATGTTTTATCGTCTCAAAAGAGTACATGTAATTTGGACACAATAAGACCAGCAAACTAGGAATAGTTTTTTCAATAACGCAATCCTGAGATGGCTACTTTGATTCCCAGCATCTATTGTGTTGCTCTCTCACCACTAGATCTTGAGCGTGAGTGTTGGTTACTGTGATTCTTTGCTCCTGTGCCATTTTTCTCCACCACTAGTAATGTAATCAACCTTAATCTCTTTTGCATCAGTCTGTTTCCAGCTTGATTGTAATTAACGTTGAACACATACTTATACTTTTCTTTGTTATGTGTTTATGCTACTGTGCATGAATTATCACAATTATATTGTTTATTTTAAAAGTAGTTTATAAATAAAATGTGTTTATAGCCTATCTAACTTAACTATGGTTTTAATAATTTGGTTTTTGTAAATAGCCTACACAAATGTTTTCATCTTTACAGTTTATGCTGCTTTATGTAATTAAAGTGTATTATTTCTGCATTCTAATGCTTATAATTTAATTATTTGACATTAACTGTAAAGTGATGTTTCATAGGTCTGGTCAGCAGCACCCCTTACTCCCTTACCTTTCTTTTTCCATTTAAAACTGATGTTTTTTATGGCACAATTTTTCAATAACTCGTTTTTCCATAACACAACTACTGCGTTATACAAGAACTTTCTGTATTAAGTATTAATTTTGGTTAGGCAAACTCCAAATAATTAAATTAGAATATTTCTGTTTCATTAAATCTTCTAATTAGTTGAAACATACCATAAGGCCTAAATTGTTAGTTATTTTAGTAAAAATAATAATCTGCAAATGTCGGCCATGTTTATTTCTCCCCACATTAATTAACACTAAATAGAGTTTAAAAACAATTTTGAAAAAGTTTTGAATACATTGTTATTTAACCGAAAATTGAAAAAGCGAATAAGTAGTTGTAAGTTTTTAACTGGGGGGATAGAAGTCTACCAAATCATTGTAGCATGCTATAAAAATGGCCCTTGGATAATAATATATTCAGTCGGAGGCCATTTTTTAAATCACCTTATGTAGTGTGTTACAACTTAAAATTTTAATCATGATTATATATAATAATGGATAAGTAAGTTTAATTTGTTAAACTCACAATATTGTAAGTCAAATTTCAGCCCTTTACAATATTTTTGACAAATGTCTTATTATCGTTTTGAACACCCCCAGCGTGCACACATGCACATACAATGGATACACATTTATCCATATTTTTTTTTTTCATTTTAAACAATTTATTCTTATACATTCTGAGCCAATTAATAAATTATGACATAACTTTTTGCATTGAAACTTTATTCTAACTTATATTAAAAGTGTCCCTGATCAAGCATGTGATCAACAGTAGCTTTGTTTATTAATAAACCAACCCTTATTATAAATTTATTTTAATTGACAATATGACCTATTATTAATACATAAAACCTTTACATTGATATATAACACTCATTAAAGTGGCTATATTCGACTCTTCCAACAAAATACAACTCATTTCTCCCATTGTTCCGCATACCTAGCCATTGTGTGGTTTGCTGTTATTAGCACATTTTTACTGCTCATTATACCATAACTAATGACCACTTTTCCACTACCAACCATCAATAAAGAGTAGCTCAGCATCATTTACCCATCAAACCATATTTTAAAACATCTTTAAACTTAATATACACTTATAGCAACTCTGATATTCTTACACATTTTATATAAACATAACCAAAAACTTATTATTAATCTTCAATATTTAGCCTAACCCCTACAGATCTGGGAAATCGGAAGTGATGTGGATGTGCAACTTTTTTTTTAGGGAAAATGCTACATTAAATCTATGTTTAAGGATATCGTCATGTTATAAATTGGTCAAATTGATTCCAAATGAGTAAATACGATAAAATAAGCCCCTCCAAGACACCCTTCTAAGACACTGAAATATATCTACTTTGGCTCTCAAGAACTCACTTGGGAGTAAGTCTTCCCAGGGTTTAGCAATCGTCGGCTCAAAAACTGCCAAGTGATAAAAAAAAATAGGCACTTGAGGTCTTTAAACACACTTTATAAGCAAAAAATTATTATCTTCGGTGAGGCAGAACCATGAAAACTAAATCAACAATAATTAAAAAAAAAAACTAATAGTATCAATTAAAGATATACAATTCCCATTTCAAAATCAATTATGTTTGTTTTGTTATAAAATTAAATAATCTAATGAATTATAAATACTATTTGACTAGGTTATATTCACATTTAAATTCATGAAGAAGTTTATCAATCTTTCAAACATTGTTTCATTAGTCCATGGAAAATACAATAGTATAATATGTAAAATAAGACAAGTACAATACATAAAAAAATATTGCAATCAAACATAAGAATTTAAAAAATATGCTACAACACCGCAACCTACAATTATAGAAAAGAAGGGTAGCCATGTTTTCAGCCTGCCGCCAACACTGAAAAAAAAAGAAGTTAATGACAATACATTATTATTAAGTTTAACACCATGGTTATCATCATCTTAAACTAAAGAGTGGGGATGAGGGCAGTTTATAGTGGGTGCACCTGCATTTGTGTAGAAAGATAATGTGGAGAACAATGTGAAAAATTACAGATGGAAAACCAAAAGTAGTGCATCTGAACAGAATTCGAACCTCAACCTCCCTATCTACTACACCGTCTATTGTAAACCTAGACTGTATGACTATTGGTTCAACAATGCTTAGCAAAGTGAACTCATCTTATCAAGTAAATTGGGGTTAGGTAAACATTTTAATTCTAGCTAGCCTATAATTATATACTTAAATATATGTACAAAAAAAATTGTTAATGTAAAACTCAAAGTCTCCGAGTTATCAAATGCTCTTCGAATTATGTCTATTCAAAGCTTTTAAATAAAATGAAANAAAAAAAAAAAACGCATACCAAACATTTTCTCAAACTGTAAACAAATTTTTTTATAAGAATAAATCGGTAAATAACTTATATTTTGCAAGCATTATTGTTAACTATCTTCATATGAATTGGCAAAAGACAAGTCATATGCTAGGGGCATTAACAAATAAACTAGTCAACTCTCGATAACTCGGACTTCAGATAATTCAGACAACATTTTCCGAAAATAAAATTGTATTTAGTAACATGCCAGCCGTATGCTGGCGTAGATCTTGCAACACAGCGCTACTACCCCATCCATCTCGCCCCTGCACATGCAGTATAGTATATAGATAATTTACAAGTACTACAGGTCTATTATAATCTCAACCTTTCCCATTCCAGTGCCTAGCTGTGTTATTTGTGTATTGTTTACCTCGTCACATTAAAGTATAATATTACTTTAGATAAAGTTTGTTTTAATTCCTTAGGCACAACTTTATTTCCCTTCTATAAGATGGAATTTTCATAACTTGGACAGACCCCTGCCCCCTTTAGTATGAGTTATCAAGAGTTTATTGTACTTTACTTTTAGTACACTTCTTGGTTTATTGTCAGTACTATCTTAATATCATGTTCCTTGGCTACAGTAAAAAGATGGTGTATGTTGTGACTTGTGATGTTTGTCTGTTGTTATGCAACACTGGTCAATAATAATAATAATAATAATAATATTTAGCACCGCGTCTTACTACCTGTTCGGGTTATACGCTTTAATTACTAATTACTCTAATGGATTAGGAATTGGGAAGGTTGAATTAGAGGAAGTGAATCCTCATTTGCGTGGAGGGAGAGTGGAAAACCATTTAGGAAAAACCACTCCCAGTTCACCCGACCGAGATTTGAACCTCGATCTCCTCGTCCTCAGCAATCGAGCAGCTCAACACAACTAACGCGTTAGCCAACTACGCCACAGAGGCGGGTAACACTGGTCAAGTTTTGCACCTACTATAACTATGAATTGATAATTATTTAGGTCTTAAATATAATTAAACAGATTTTCCCTAGTTAGGTAAACATAAAACCAGGCTTACAGGTTTTTTTGGAGTCTAATGAAATCAAAGAATATTTCTTACCAATATTTATGATCAAGCTGCGGATTTATATGCATTAAAATCTGGTGAAATATGCATGCAAATATGTGCTTTAAACTGAAGAAATATGCAAGAAAGATAGGAAAATATGTACAGTAAAAAATAAGGATTAGAGTTAAAATTATAATTTATAAAACCATATTCTATAACAGCTTATTGATTTGGCTTCTGATTACAATATACAACTAGGATATTTCTCAAAATTTTAAGGAATGAAATGCTTCCCGTTATCGTTTAAAATGTTCTTGTACATGGAAAAGATCCTCTCTACAGCACACATAGTGATGGGACATTACTTAAAGCACAGGGTCCTCTTAAATCCACTGTTTAAACACCACACTATTCACAGTTTTGTCTTTTGGCATATCATATATGACTGCATAATTCAAAACTAAAATAAATACAATTTAAAAAACCCTTTGTAAAACCACAAATGTATTGTCTTACAGAGACAAAAATGAATGTATAACAAAACTAACAATCTATAAACACACACTCGCTCATTAATTTAATAGACAGTCATGTTGTTTCCATCGTTCTACAATCAAGGAAAGATGAGATGTATGATGTGGCCTTAGGAAGGGAGGGCGAGGATGTATGAAGTGACTTCAGGAAGGGAGGAGAAACGTGTGACGTGGCCTGTGTGATGACATTTTTTCTGAGAATTGAAATGTTATTTTAAATACTCAAAAATACTGTAGGTATATATGCATATTTGCTCAAAATATGCACTAATATGTGAAATATGCAATAATATGCATGAAAAAACTGTAAATTTATTAGGTGGCACATAAAATTTTTTTTTTATAAAGATAGTATATGACAATATTATCAAAGGAGAAAACCATGCATATATGCAAAATCTGAAGCCTATTTATGATGATATTAAAATAGTTTGGATTCTACAAATCTGACCAGTGAGAAAGGATGAGAATTAGTGGTAATATCATCAAAATAAACAACTCAACCAAATCTTGTGTGTCTAAAACATCAGTGGAGGAAGCGCCTACAGGAACTTAGCCCAGCATTGAACTTAATATTCAAATATGCAATACATAAATCTATTGAAAAATAGAACCAAGCTCTGAATGTCAGCTCGGTAAGTCATACTAAAAGTCTTAATCAAATTGTGTCAAAATAGATAAGTCAGTGATTGAGATTTATGCGAGATATGGTTGGAGTCATGACCCAAAACCAAGTTCTGTGCATCACTAGAAAAGTTTTGTCTGAACAAAGATTAGTAAAACACGTTATAATGACAGATCAATCAATGAGAGCCTGACAAATGTCCTCGACCTTATAGGGCAAAAAAAGAAGATAAGAATTTTAAATATAAAGTCCATCAGCTAGCATAAAGAATGTGTCAGAAAAATTAGTTCAGACCTTTAAAATCAAAATATTTTCTCAAAGTGGGATGTTTTGAAAGTAAGTTTCTTGCTAATGACATTAGCAATCTTACCAATTTACTTAAGAGACTCCCAATATTCAAGTTTTGCCCAATCTCACATAAAATCTCTCTTTTTAGTCAGGTTTTTGTTAGTAACAGAAATATTAAACACCTAATTACATCATAGGGAATTTTTCGCTTGGTGGCAATAAAGTCACTTATTTTTTTCAAGTTAGAAAATATATGGCTTGATGAAAAAATTGACCAAGCCACAGGCTGGAAACTGTTGGATGTAGAGTCAAGCCCCTATGAGTGGTTGGCACAACCAAAAAGAACAGTAATTTGAGCTAGCTTGACGCTGCCTGTGAAAAGTATTGATGCTTAAAAGCAGTTCACTAAACATTTTATTTCTAAAGAAAAACACTAGATATGGGACAAACTCAATTTTTCTCGAGTTTAAATTTTTATTTTAACAATAAATGTGAAATTCAAATCTTAGAAAATATGTTAATGTAAGAGGTTGGCTTTCTCAAAGTGATCTAACTTTTTTCTTAAATTATGATTTTGTTTATATTAATTCAGTTTCTATATAAAATTGATATTATACACATCCATTACTGTTTCCAGCCTGTGGCCTCAGTTACTTTTTTAGAAAATTGATATACGAGTAATAAAATAATAGCATTATTTAATGTAGGGTATATATATATAAATTCTATGCAAGAATTAAAAAATTACCTCGGGTTATATGCATACATTAATTGCATAAATGGAGTAGGAACTACGAGAGTAACTTAGTAAGAAAACACCCGAAGTACCTGAAGCCTTGATCGTGTCCAACACAAGATTAAAGTGTTAAGGTGTGTACAGAAAAAAGCAGGTTTCCTACTTTCTGATCAACAGCGCTGATTGGCGCTGACCTGCGTCAGCAATGAGTGTGTGTGGTTACAAATGGGACCTTTATAGGGAAAGCAGGTTCGCACTTGTCAGGGCTGGTACTTGGCACCAACAAGTTTACCGGATTAAACATTTCATTCATAATTTTTAGTAGTCGGCACCAAGAAATGTGTTCAAGATAAATGGTAGATAATGTGTGTGTATGTATGTTTATATATTATATAATTATTTACCGTTTATATGTGTATACTGTGTATATCTACTGTATGTTTACTGTTTATATATATTAAAACTCATTCAAATGTAATTTAAAATTTGTGAAAATAAACTGTTTCCCAAGTCCCCGCCAACCTTTCGTATTCTACTGCTTGGTCCAAATTTTCGCTAGTTAAATAAATGTTGTGAAAATGTCTTTGATGCTTTCAGCTAAATTGGCTGGTCTTTCCATAGGCTACCTTTGTACTCTTTTGATTAGATTCAACATGCACTTCAGTTGGATGTTGCTCAAAACCTTCTTTATTTAAAATGTAATAGTGTAGTGAAAAACTCTGTCTTGCTTCAGATCATTAAATAAATGATTTTTCCTTCATGGAATATTAGATGTTTACCAGTTTTATTTATTTTCAATTTTGGATTAACACTGTCAGAAGTAAAAACGCATCGAATCATGAACAGCTGAACATCGTGATGACGGTAATGACATGTGACAACTGGCAGGTATTTAGGATTTGGTGTGCGTCCTCTGTGTACACCTACACAAGCTGGATTTCAGCGCTGATTGGTACTGGAAACCAGTAAGCAGGCAGCCTGCTTTCTTTCTGTATGCACCCTTAGACCATGCGAGTATATTTATATAACTATTTTTTTAAATCTCAAATTTGATTTTTTTAATCCTTTAATATTTGTAGGGATTCTAAGGATCCATCTCTAATAAAGAGACAAGTGAAATTTTTGACACTTTATTAACACATATATTTTAATAAATAAATAATTTGAGCACAGACATGAGAATGTCATAATTTTACATTTCTCTTGTTTTGTTATTAAAACAATGTCTTCCTAGTGTAAAGCATCTGATGAGTCTCGAACTCTACCCTGACACTCATTCGCTCCAGATCCTTGGCTTCTTGCAGTTCTACATGGCCTCTGACAAATGCTCACAGTGAAGTTTCTTTTTCTTTTGGCCTCATGTGCGCAGCGCAGCCCTCCTGCCTGAGTGTGATGTGTGGAGAGATTGGTTCTTGTAGGGAGTGTAGTAAAGATTTCCTGAGACTTGACAAATTCAGGTTGAAACCATTTGAAGTTGTAATGTCTGTAAAATAAAGTTCAACATGAACATAACAAATATAACAAGAATGTAATCATTGTACATGATCATCAAATTAATATTATTTATTGCCAATAAAGTGACATGTGCCATCAAACAAAGAATAGTGATATTGCACAATGATATTTTGAACAAATCATTATAAAAAGCCGTAAATGTAAGCGCTGTGATAAAGACATATCTAGCAAAAACCAGAGTGAAAGAATAGGCCTACTGAGAATTGAACACTTCATCCTCTAATATTCCCTACTGTACAGGTTGTTTCAGGTTCAAGTCAAACATTACTATATGAGTACATATTATGGGATTGCCTAATCACAAATAAAATGCTTGGTAACAATAATTATTACTCGATTTGGTAGCCGCATATTCTAAGGTGCTACTCTTGCAATATACTAGACTACTGATGACTGGAGAGAATGTGGTTTAATGACGGTCGGATGTACTGAGGGTAATTTTTCCTTAATGATTTCCCACTCTCTCTTTACACAAATGCGGGAACACTTCCTCTAAATTCAACTTTCCTCATCCCTAACCTACTAGTGTAATTTTTACATAAGTGTATAACATGAACGGAAAATAAAACGTGGTGCTAACAAAAATTATTGCATAATAATTTTGTAAATATGTTATTGATTAGTAGCAATATTTTTTCGATTCAAAGTATCTGCCCAATGTTACTTTAAGAGTCACATTAAGTACCAAACACTTACCGACAGGGCTGTGAAGTCTGAGTCTGAATAATTTTGGGCAGTTGGAGTTGGTAAAGATGTACAGACTCCGCTTGAAAATAAAAACTTATATTATTTAACATTAGACAGTAGATAAATGATCATTTTTATAAATATACTTATTATTTTTCAAGACCAATATTTGTAATTAGAACTGGCAGATTTATTTAATCTTGTACAGAAATTTATCAACGAGCATGTGTTGCGGTAATAATTATTCGACATTTTCTTTAGGAGTCAGAATTGGATGGAATCAATATAAAGGAGTCAGAGTTGGACAGTAGAAAGATAGAGGAGTCAGAGTTGGACAGTAGAAATATAGAGGAGTCAGAGTTGGACAGTAGAAATATAGAGGCGTCGGAGTCAAAAGCTTGGGGTATGGACTCCACAGCCCTGCTTACTGTAGTCAATATTTTGTAAATATGTAATTATATTTTGATTATTCAAAGTAAATAAATTTATTTCTTATGAAATTCCCAATCTTATTTGTATTTATGTATGTAAATAAACTAAAATATATATCTTTAAGTGTGTGTGTCTCTCTCACTCAGTATGAATTGTATATTCTTTGATATAACACATACCTGTTATTTTGAAATACTTCAATATGAGAGAGATGAACCAGTAAACATCGGGGCTTCAGTAATCTCCGAGATGGAGGGAGACCTCCAGTGCTCAAGTTACTTGTCTTTTCACCTAATTCCTTCTTCCTATGTGTTTCAGATTTCTCCAATATTTCCTCAGCTACACGAGAGAGCAGTGAAATAGTTTCCAAAATAATATTAATACAGTTTCATTAAACTACTCAAATAATTGTTGGTTTGAGTGTGTTTAGAGGCCTACCTACACAACTGCCTAAGGTTTGCGAGAATGGTAACATGTAGACCTTTAACATAAATTTATCAGAAAGCTTTAACTTTCCTATTAAATGTGTTTTTTGTGAGTTTAGTTTAAAATGAAACTTTGATGCAACACAAATCACAGCAATGTTATTCACATAAAAACTATACAGCATTGGAGGTTTGGGTATGCTACAGGGGAAAGTCCTCCAGCAGTTAAGGTTACTGCATAAATGTAAACAGGAAATACCTGAGAAATATTTTACTATACAACAAAATTATAAAGACCCACATGCAAGATCAATGAAAGTAGAGAAAGATAAAATCACACTCACCTTTTGGAAATTACCATTCGAGTTGAAAAACCTTATTTATTTCCACGCTCTCTTTTTTGGTTGAAATAATCCAAATATGTTGATTTAGTTTATAAAATAGGAAGCTTCTCAATTTGATCTAAAAAGTAAAGCTTTTCTTCCTCACTTAATAACACTTTTTTCCATTATTTAAGTAAAGTGTGATTATTTTTAATGCTTATTGTTTAATTTTCAAGCAAAATCGTCACTTTATAAGGCAGTGTATGTGGATAGTTTTATTTACCTATAGGGTGTGGTACCTCTGTGTAAAAACTAATCACGTTACATTTAGGTCTATGTTCTAGGAAGAATAAGCTGCTCTACTACTCCATTATCTCTAATGGGACATATTTTGAAAATTGAAAAATGACACCTGGACACAGGAATCGAACCCGGGACCTTTAGATTAGTACACCAATGCTCTAACCACTGAGCTATCCAAGAATCGTCCCGTGCCCGGGGTCATTCTTCACTCATATTTTAAGGCAGAGCTGCGGCTAAATCCGTACTAAAACAAATATAATAGCTTTGGATATTTGATTCTTAATCTAATGGGGCAGTCGGTTTTGTTCTTGCAAAGTGTCTTAAGTGTGTGGTATGTGAATCTCTTCAATGGAACATACCTGACATATTTCCCATGGACCAAAATCAACAATGCCAACTTGACCATGTTCCAGCTGGTGCTGCCATCGTACCCCATGAGGTTCAGAGCCATCGCAACATGGGAGTGGCAGTTATCACAGCACAAGTTATGCTAAAACAGAACAAACACAAATATTCGTGTGACTATAACAAACTTATATGTTCTAAAAATCATGAATAAGTGACCCCATGGTATGACACACACATCTTCCCCCTTCATTCCTTTCAGTTTAATTGAAAAGAGAAACAATGATAGATTCATGTTTAGAACTAAACAAGAGGGATGAGATTTTGTTAGGACAGTTATGAGAACACATTTAAAAGTTATGTAGGCCTAGCTAACCTATAAATAATTTAAAATTATTTTATTACAATATTTATATTTCATTGCAAGAGTCCCAATAATTCATTAATTAGAACAGTAGCCCACTAAAACACATGAATGGTTTATGATTTGAATGTATTTGATATATTTATGAGTTTAGAAGACTTAAAGATTGACTTTTAATTACAATGTAGTTTTCTTACGCAATCTATTGAAAATTGCCGAGAGATCCACCACTGGTTTCTGACATCATACATAACTTGCATCTAGTACTCGGCCAGTGACTCTCGTATCACCATCTGGCACCGTCCTACTCCGCAGTGATACTGTTCAATTTTGGATAAGACAATAACTTGATATTTGGGTGAAGGATGAAAATAAACAGAAAATTATTTTCTAAAATCCTGATCAAAAAAGTTGAAATATTTTTGCAGTCAAGAGTGAATGTCCTGAGAAACATTACGATATTTAAGGTAGGTATAAGTCAAGGAAGGCTTCTTCAAGTTAAATGTAAGAATGAAAGGAATATGGTTTAACTTTTTAGAACATTATAGTGAGACTACAACACACTAGGTGTAGCCGGTGGAGAAAAAATAGTGTGAAGTTGTGATAGAAGGCTTCGTTTCAAAATGTGTTTAATGCATATAGATTGACAAACTAAATGGAGCTTTTTATTCATGGAGTGTATTCATTCAGTGAAGTGATTAAAATATAGCAACTACATAATAGAATCTACAGTGTAGTGATAGCTTTAAGTCAAATCAAAGTGACTAAAACTACTAGAGAGGAGTGGTATCCGGGAAAACTGGACATACAACTACGGATGGTTACAACTATACTGTAGCAGTAACTACCTTTCACATTGCAACTTTTCTCGCTCCCTCATCTCCACTCCACACTCTCTCTATGTACAACAGTCTTAGACGCACGTAAGCGTAACAGTTGTAGGTGGTGTTCTATCATCTTGTTCATTTCAGTCAGTCGTTGAAGCGTGTAAGCATAACAGTTGTAGGTGGTGTTCTATCATCTTGTTCATTTCAGTCAGTCGTTGAAGCGTGTAAGCATAACAGTTGTAGGTGGTGTTCTATCATCTTGTTCATTTCAATCAGTCGTTGAAGCGTGTAAGCGTAACAGTTGTAGGTGGTGTTCTATCATCTTGTTCATTTCAGTCAGTCGTTGAAGCGTGTAAGCAGTAACAGTTGTAGGTGTTTTTCTGTCATCTTTATAATCATTTTAACATGTCGTCATGTAAAGCTGAAGGTAATGTTGAGAAGAAAATTACGGACAAAGATTTATTTGTCAAATTACTTGCAGAACAGCCTGTGTTGTTGGAAAAGTTTAGACTGCCAAAAATTATTCTTGAAAAAAAGGTATGAGAAGGCCTATGTAGCACATATTCCCAAGCAACTGGATTGTAGTGATCCAATCGCAAATGAGTAAAATGCTTCAAAATATGAAAACTAAGATAAATAAAAAAAACAGACAAGAAAGCAACGGGGAACAAAAAACTTAGATTAAAAATTGGGAAAAAACTGTTTTTGTCAATATTGCGTGAAGCATAAAATCCAGTTTTCACCAAAGTACCCAGAAGTTGTGCAGTAGGGGTATCAGAAATAACCAAAGACAACAGCTCTGCATCTAAAAATGATTATCGTAGCGACTCCTCAACGTCCTCAAATAAGTTTCCACAAATTATTATGCAAGACCCAGGCCTGTATGCGAGAACGATGCCGTATTAATGCCCAAATATTTCTGAAAATGGCGGAAAAACATAAACAACCACCTTTTAACGAGGACGAGCGAATATGTTTATTGGACCAAATCAAGACTCACATGAATATAGAAAGTAAAAAACCGGATGTGGAAGTTTTTTTCGTAGCTGCGAAGAAGAGGGCGTGGGAAGAAATAACCACTAGCCAAGAGTTTCAACTATTCTGGTAATTACCAAAAGGTGAGTGGGTTTGGTAGGCCTTTCATTTGGATTTGTTATACTATACCGATGAATATCAATTTAGAAGTTGTTTATTAATAAAATTAATTGCTAGCAAAATAAAATCTTTCAAGTTTTTTGACACCCGTGGTACACTCTAAACTTAACCTCAAAACAGCTTTACAACTATAGGGGGTAGTTGTTGCTTCCTTTTATTCACACCAAAGGAAGTGACAACTTAAAAATACCCAAGTGGTAGCATCATCTACTTTTTATTCACTTCAGTGAATGTCTCACAATGTTAGTTAAGTCTTCAGTCCAATTTGATCATTTAATCCAACATAATAATAATGATGAACTAATCTGTATCTTAATTCAATCAAGTTTATTAATTTTAATTACTTTAAAAAACACTAATTTTACTAAATACTTCATAGACTCCCAACAAATTATATATGTGTAAATGTTCTCATAAATTCCTCCCCCAATCATAATCAAGATCATGAGAGAAAATCAAGCAGTAAAGGTTTAAAAACTCTTGATAACTAAACAATCAACACAAATGGTGTGATATGTTTACATACTTACATTCAATAATAAACTACTATGAATGGTTTGATGATTTACAGTGTGTTATGTGTTCTGAACCAAGTATTTATATACAGTAAACCATTAATTTTATGGTCTAATTGGGGGAAGCTACTGGGTTGAAAATTTCAACAACAAAATATTTCCTCACATCAGTAATGCATTTTTATTACAAGGAGGTAGGTAAAGTAATATTATACTGTACATATTTAAAAGAGCAGTGCAGTCTTTACCATTAATTTTATTCTTCAAAGTTTAAAAATATTTTCTTGATTTTATTTTTTAAATGTGTGAAACAAACCCATCCGGTTTTTATTTGTGTATTTGTCATGGTGTTTTCAATCCCATCTTACATGCTGGTTGGAAGGCTTGTTTCTCTTGCAGCATTTTCCACTTTGTGCACACCAGCTTGTTCTTCCATCCTAGTCATTACCTAGTGTCCAGGATCCACTTTGTCCACACCAGCTTGTTCTTCACATCCTAGTCATTACCTAGTGTCCAGGATTCCCCTAACCAGCTTCCTGCCAGTCTTGAATTTGTTCTGCAGATGGACCATTTCTACTCCCATCAAGCATCGTTATTCAAAATCTTGTAACAATCCTTCTAAATAAATGTCACCATCTTTGTCTATGTGACTACCTGTGCAGTATTTTACTATTGTCTTGTTAACCTAGTATCTGTGTGTAATGTAAACATCGAAAAACCAAATACTTTATTGTCAGAAACCAAAATATTGAATTACAAAAAACACAGTTTGTCAAATTAGCTCATAGCAGAATAAGCCCTTTAATAGCACCTGGATTGATGTCAGCTATCTCCACTTGGAGGACCTGCCTCTCGTTGATTGGTCTGACCAACATGGCATTATGATAGATAGCCTTGTAACTTGTAATGACAAAAAATGTTCTTACAAATAAATGATATCCCAGATAGTAGTATTCAAGAACTGTCATGCACAGGTGTAGTTAGGAAGAAAAAGTAGAACAATTATTTGCCACTCTCTGTAGAGCCAAATCATCTGTGACACATGTGAATATTTTTATAATCTTATTTTCTTTCTTGAACTTAGAGACCCTTTGGTTGGTATAGTGTTTTTAGGGTGAATTAAAGTTAAGTGGGATCGCCATAAGAAAGAAATTACAATTTTCATATATTAATATGTTAAATAATTTGTAGTTCATCCACCACTTCTTAGGATAATAACTATCTCAATAAATAATATTAGAAACGTTGTCACTTTTGATACCAAAATCACACTCTATATCTGAGCCAAACCTATTATTTCATAGCACTTCTACTATAAATTTACTCCCCATGAGTGGATGTCAAGCCTTCATACCCCCACAAGATTTTAAACAGTGTGAAGATTACATGATTGTATGTCTTTAAAAGTTAGTAAAGATATGTGTTGAATTGGGAATCATCAATAGTGCATAAATGCTAATAACCCTATACCCTGATTTGCAATTAATACAATTCTGGAATTTGGAAAAAAAAAAATTATATAAAAGTTAGTTTGTCATATTATAATGTAAATGCTATCTTTTGTAAATCCATACTCTTTCAAAACTAGTTCAAACTTTGGGCATTTTAATTTCATTTGGCTATTAAGTAGCTAATAGTTAACAAACACTAACTAATTGCTAGCCTACTTGTAAGTAATGTAGGTTGAGAAAGCAAAGAAAGGAAGTTAAAAAGTTATAACTAAAGGAACAACTTTTTTTTTAATATAGGTCTATGAGTAGGGACATGCAAAATTCACATTCGTGATAACATAAGTTTTTATGCAAATTCTACTGTTTTCATGCAAATAACAAAGATTTAAGTTTTTTTCCTAAATAAACACAATTTATTTTTGGACAAATACCACATCATGCAATATAATTTTTAACTTGGTAACACTGGCGATAATACCATCCCATGGTTGTCGTTTATCTGGAAAGTATTTGTTTTTGCTGATTTTTAAAGGATCAGAGGATATATCAGTAATTTCATGAATTTAGGTGGTTTTTTTTAGATTAACATTAAAAATCACGATTTATACTTTTACATACTATGATAAAGTCCGTTCACCGTAGGAATTGTTTTCTGAAAGGCCTTTTTGCCTACAAGAAATCTATTATATAGTAGGATATTGGTAGGATAAAAGACCTTTCAGAGAGTAATTCCTACCGTGAATGGAGTATACTTAAATTTCGATTTCAATAGACCGATTATTTGTTTTCAGCCTTTAAAAGATGTCATGCTAGATCCAAGCAAAGACATTAATATATTATATGATGGCCCTTGCTAAGGGCAGTCATGTTTCACAAAATTATATCTTCTTTATTTTTACTTTTTTTTCCATACTAGGTAGTAGTTTAATCTTCTGACAATATGTTTTGGTGCTGTTATTGTTTGGTCTGAACATAAATTGATTTTAATCAATTATTTCGATATTGCTATTTTTGAAACTCGAAGGTAATGATATTGAGATATCGAGTTTGACATTACCAAGTGTGAAATGTTTTGTGCGTATTTACTATTTATAATTAGTTTTTCTCTGAAGATGTTAATAAATAATAAAATACACAATATGAACATAAAATGTAGACAGTTTTATCCTAGTTTTTTAAAGAATACTAATTCGACTCATATTTATGTACATAACAACACTTTCAACATTTAATATCATCGCTCTATGAGAAAAATAACCTCACTATTTGCATGTTTCTACCTATGGTCATTTTAGTAGTAAGTTCAAACACTTCTTTTTCCAATATTTTTTGGTTCCTTTAAAAATAAAATTGTATCAGTACACAGACTAGCACTTTAGTCGTACCATATAAGTTCAGGGAGATCCCCTACCCCTACAACATTAGTCTAACCCCCTGCATCCTCTGACCGGTCACACAATAGCTCAGTGATACAAACTAACCATTCTGGTCTTGTACACTTCAGAAGCCTCTCTTACAGCATTGTCCCAGCCAGTGACACCTCCTCTAGCAAGGTGAGACTTGAGCTGCCAATATTTGGTTGGTCGTCCAAATGCCATGTTATCTTCCGCCACGACATATGGTCCCGCAAAGTCTCGTATTACTCCGTTGGATGTAGCAATGCCCATATGGCCAATAAACGGTAGAATCCATCTGAAACACGAGATACAGAGTAAACAACATATTCTACCTTATTTGTATAAAGCATGGTACAACAATGTAACAAGGTATCACTGTTGTTTATGACCTTGTTTAATCCATGTTTATCATGAGCATTGCGCAATATTTACCTCCCACAAAGGGCTGGAATTTAAAATTAGTAGCCCCTGTGCACAAACATGTGCACCTATAAGCTGACATTTTAAATTCTTGGTTATACTTTTCAAGTTTATTCAAAACCGAGTCTGTAGATATAAAATTAAGAGTTTTTTGCTTGTCTGCTTGAAAACAAGAAAAGCATTATTTGAGGTAACCAAGCAATGCATTGTGTGATTACTCCAGGCAACAGTGGGTATTTCTGCTAGTTAACAAATACATGTTACCAAATTTGTATGTGGATCTTATAATTTTCTGCTTGTTTTATTCTATATTTCTAGGCCCATTACAGGTTAAGGGAGGCGAGAGTTGAACTTGAACTCAAAATAAATTAGTGTAAGATGGGGTAAATCGGTTACAGTTTAGTTTTTTTTAATTGTGCTCATATCGTTGACATTTTTCCTTTTATACATTTTTTATAGTAGGAGAGTCCACTAATATTACAAACTAACATTGTTTTGAAACAAATAAAAAATGTTTAGCCATAAAAATAATAAAAATAAAAATTACCTGCACTTTACCCCAATTGGGATAATTTAGAGGTATGGCCCCAAACCCTATTATGATTCATGTTAAAAAGCTGGGGCAAATTGGTACTCAAACAACAACTAAAAACTTTATATAAAACACACTTTCACAGAAAAATAAAATTTTTGTTTTCAAAAAAACAACCAAAATTGCAAACTTTGACCATTTTTGTATGGTATAAGCCTCCTCATCAAAGGCTTGCACTAAAGAATTGAAACTGCTATGGGGCGTTTACTACTAATATGGGATAATGTAAATGGCACAAAGTATTTTTAACTTTTACCAAATCTTTATTAAAATGCCATAAAATTTTACAAAAATGGGCATTTTCGCCTTGAAAACAAGTTTTAACACTATTCAAATATTGTAGAAATTAACTTAATCAACTTCAAAACACTTAAGTATACAAGTAATAGTGGATTTTTGTACCTGGTATCACTTTGTTGGGACTTATTTACAAGTTAGAGCCTTATAGTTAATCAACGTAAGGACAAAACCATGTTTTTATTTGTACCTCCGATTTACCCACAATGGGGTAGATTGTAGGTAAAATTCCCCTCCAACCCACCCCCAATACCAACCACCTTTTTACACTAAAAAAAATTACATACAAATTAATGTAGCTCAGAACCTTTTTTTTCAAGTCATAACAGTTTTGGCCAATTTTGTATAAAGCTGTGTGGTCCCCAAAATGTTTTATAGTAGATAAACAAATTTAAATTTAGATTCAGAATCGTAGAAAACAACGGATATAAACTATTTCTTTTGTTTTGTTAATTCTATACTAAGATATATGAACATAAATCTTTTTTTTATTGTTGCCATACGTATAAGCAACATTTTGGCTTATTTAAAATTAATTTAAGTAATAACAAATTATGATTTTTTTAAAATTTTACCTCCAATTTACCCCACTGCCGATTTACCTCATCTCACCCAATAGCCAAATCACATGCAGGTGAGACAAGAAGTAAGACCCTATTGAATTTTTTTTTAAATATATATTTAGAGGTGACTAGAAAAAAGCACAAACGATAAAAGCGCACATGAAAATTCTGCACAGAAAAAACCCCGCGGTCATAAATACTCACAGGAAAAAAAACTCTCACGGAAAAATGCTCACACAGAAAAATGCTCAAATGTAAAAATGCCCACTTGAAAAAAAATTATAAATCAAGGCTAATTTTTAACGGAATGCAAGTTTGATTGGGGTTTTGCATTACTAATTTTTTAGTTTCCACTTGTAAAGTAAGTGTTTGATTTATTCTTGTTCATTCATAGAGTTTGCATTCACTTTCTTGGGATTTTTGTTAATTTAGTAATTTTTTGGAATTTTTACTGTCATTTTATCGTTAATTTATTAACAAATTTTAGGTCATCAAAATCCTGGCCCTGGTACAACAACATAACCAATGTTTAGAACAAGTCCTTAGGGTTCAAATAAAATACAAAAATATATCAAACCCGAGTTATATTTAATGGCTATGATACATTTTAGTTGGATCTACATGCTGGTGTAGTTTAATAAGTAGGCTACTTAATATATAAGATAAATATTATTACTCTAAAGATTTTAAACTGGAAGTCAACATTTTAATACGAAGTGTTGACCCTTGGGGCCCCAATAACAATATTTTTACTTTCTTGCTACCTTACAGGCAGAGCAAGTATTGTGATCATAAAAAAAATTGAGCTCAAGATGTTGATGAATGTCATCGTTTCACAATCCTCCGAATCTAAAAAAGTTGTTTTCGCAATGCTGTCTGTCTGTCTGTCCATCTGTCTGTCAGTCTGTAACTTGGGCTAGAGCCTAAACCATTTTACCGATTGAGCTAAGACTAGCTATTTAGGGTTTTCATAAGGTTCCCCCGAGGAAATTTTGTAATTGGATATCCAACCCTAAAATTAAGAGTAGTTTCCTTAAGGACGGAAAGAGAATTAAAAAAAAAATCCCAATTGGCTTTAAATTTTGATCAAATTTTATCTCTAAACTTTGATCAATATTAAAAACTAAATGAAAAGCCTCAATTTTTCATCAAAATGACTTTAAGGATTCCGGTCTGATGAGTAGATTCTAATTGAGAAAAAATCCATTTGTTCAGAATCGGCTATAACGATTTTGATTAAAGTTCGCGCCTATGCGTTGATCAAGATTATAAACAAAATTGATTTTTTTTATTTTCCCATGAAAATGATTTTAGGGTTCTTCACAGAAGCAAAAACGTTTTATATCTCCTCAACTATTTGAGATACTAAATAACTTATATTGTACAATTTTAGTACTATTAAAAGTAAAAAAACTTTTATTCAAAATAAATTTTTATAAAACCAATAGTTTCTGAGATATTGTCAAATATATCAATATAATTTTGTGAGCTTTGGTTGTGAAGAGATACTTAAGCTCAAACACAATAATTCTCTAATGCCATAGAGTAAGTAAATAAGTAAGTCTGTCAAGAAGTTGATGTATTTCCTTCGACCTCTTAGGGCAAGTGTTTGTACAGCATGGGGGTGAATCCAGGATTTTCGTGAGGGTGGGAGGGACGAGGGTGCTCTCATCTCGATCGAGTTGGGGGTGGGGGCTTCAAGAAATTTTGACATAAAAATACTTCAAACTTTGAGTAATTTTTCAGTGTAGCGCTAAACTTGAGAATAATCCTCTAATGAAGGGTATAACACGAAATATGCAATTGGTATTGAAATTTATTAAAAGCAAATAATAACATATTTAGTGATTATTAAGAAGGAAATAAGTTAAAACGATTAACATGTTATGTGTGTGGTATTATTCCAAGATTTTGTTTAAAGTACATTATTTAAAAATAAATTATTTTAAAGATATTTATTTATTATTAATCATTGAAATAGTAATAATAAAAATTATAAAATAAATTTAGACCTAAACATGTTTGTGCAACAAGGTGAGATGCACACATATTAAATTTGGGTAGTTTCATTAATGCCCATTTTAATACTTAATGTGATCGTTTTAAGTATTAATAATAATTACTGTGTATTAATAATTTAATAATACTACCAACAACAATTAAAAAAACGAAATCTGGTTAGTGAGATAGTATTACGTGACATTAAAACTAGTAGTGACACAAAACATTGATTTTATTGGTTTAATTTCTTGCTCCACTCCTGGATCCACTTCTGTTACAGCAATGATTTCCTTCTCTCATTTTAGACTCTATAGTCAATAATTACCTATTTTATTGGTTTAAATTTATAAAAGAGAAATTTAATAGCAATGCGATAATAAGATGTGCATCCCCTAATAAAATGATGAATATTTTAACCGGAAGTCAAAATTTTAATACAAAGTGTTGACCCTTGGAGACCCTATATCAATATTTTTTATTGGTCCGGATGTATGAATGAAGATGTTAATTCGTTAGAAATAAGATTATAAAATTTAAAACCTTGAGTCAAAAAAATTGTTTGTAATTATAGCACAATTTGTTCTCGGGTTCGCTAGTGTATATTATATTACAAATTTTGAGTAAATATCTACATTTTTAAGCAGTAGAGCGATAAAGTCCATGCGAAGTTCCATACCATCTATTATTGTAGTGACATACATACCACAGATACCAATTTGGAACAAAATTGTTAGAGCCGCTGTCAAAATATTTTGAATTTTCTAAAATTACTCATCGGTATATTGACCTTCAACTAATTTTTACCCAAAAACCAAATACAGGGTGTTATCTCACTTATTTGGGAGGTCAAAAATAGTCTATACATCAATATCAATCAAAATCGTTAAAGCCATTTTCAAAATTGGAATTTAAAAAAAGCACTCATCACCCTTAATTTGAGAACTAGTGTGAAAATTTAAAAATCTAGAGGTATAAGCTTGTAAAGATTATATCAAGTTTGAGCACATACAGAGACAGACAAGGAGACTGACAGAATTGTAAAATGCAGTTTTTCTGATTTAAATTTTTGATTTAGATTTTTTTTCACAATTACAACACTTTCTCTTTTAATGAGAAAGTAAAAATGAATGGGGGCATTTGGCTCTACGGACATTTTTCCATTTGTGGACTTTTAGTGTGAGCTCTTTCCATGTGAGCATTTTCCTTGTGGGCTTTTTTTGTTATGAACATTTTCCCGTGTGGGCATTTTTCCGTGTGGGCTTCTTTCACTTGCGCTTTTTTCCTATAATCCTATTTAGACACCTGAAGAATGTGATAAAATATGATTAAAAATTTTAAAATCTGAAGTGTATTTTCTTAGTCCCTTGCTCTTTTAGTAGCTACTGTGATTTGTGTTTAAAGACCACTTAGTAGATTGTTATCATTCAACAGGTTTAGTGAGTCATCATCCCCTAAAAAAACTTCATGGTATGAGCCCACAATCGATCCATAGCAACCGAGCGGCTGCCGTCGTTAGCGATGATAGTGCCAATATTTGTGGATAGAGGGTGCCATGTGGTCAGCACAACAAACCCTCAGTTAATCTCAGTTTTTTAGATCAGAATTGCTACTTATTTATTCAAGTAGCTCATTTGTCTGCACAAGGCTAAGTTTTACTCCATTTCAGACCTACTACTTCACAGAAAATTTGTAACCACCGGGGATCAAACACAGGACCTCTAGATCTGTAGTCAAAAACTCTGACCGTTAGATCATCATCCCCTATCAAAATTAAATTGTTTGATATTTCAATAATATTCAAATTTGTTAATTTATAAACACATGAAAGGTTAGGTTTAAAAAGGTTCTAGGAAGGACCATAATATATATATATATATATATATATATATATTATCAAAGGTTTGAAAGTTAGGTTTGTATACTAGTATTTTTTATCACTGTCTTACTATCTGTCCAATTTATAGGCCTATTCGTATTTATAATAACTTAATTATTTTAAATATTAATTTGGGCTTTTAGACTTGTTATGTCGGGTCAAGAAAGCCCACAATTTCTTTGAGAATTTAAAAAAAAAAATAGTTTTTTTTACTAAACAGTAAACATTGTTTTACCAGTAATTGATCTCTTAAAAACATAAACATTCAATTCATAATTTAGAAATTATTTAATCAAATCACCTATTTGACAGCCTGGTATTGTTTCACAATATTCTTGAGAGCGAGTGAACAGAAACGCTCAAACCTCGGAGGAAGCATACACTTCTGTACACAAAGATCTATCATTGATATGATGGTATATTATATTTTTTATTCCTTTTATCAAACAGATATTGTAGATATTTTAGTGAAGCTACAGTAATCAAACTCTAACACATTTAAAAAAATTTAAAACTGCGTCTTACTATCTTATTACTCATTTGGGTTATACGCTTAAGTCCTAGGCCTAATTAATTTAATGGGTTAAGAATTGGGATGTTTGAATTTAGAGGAAGTGAACACATATTTGTGTGGAGGGAGAGTGGAAAACCATTTAGGAAACCCCCTCCCCCAGTTTATCCAAACGAGATTCGAACCTCAATCTACCCATCCTCTGCAGTCTAGCTCAACTCGAAACTAGCGTGTTAGCTAACTATGCCACCGAGGCGGGTTTCTCACATATATATCTTTATTTAATCTTCATACATAGTTTACACTCGATTAGCAGTTCTACACTACTAAAACATAATAAAATAATAGCTACAGAATGACAACCTAAGAACAATAATATACTAGAACATATATTTTTAATCAATATACATGATTTTATAAAAATAGTATAATTCATTCATGACCTAATTCTACTTGGATGACAGCTCAAAAAGTTACTAGAAATAGTCCCTAATACATCCCTACGCCCACAGAAAACATCTATAACTTTGGATAACTGTAATGTAATCAGATGGTAATATGATAGTTAACCACAGTAATTTAGGCTAATATTATATATATAATTATTTGTGGTTGAACACAAATCTTACTTATCATTTTATGCCACCTAAACAAATTACTATTCACATCACTTTCAAAAAAGGTCTTAAGAAAATGGCTTCAAAATGGCGACCAACGAGTTTAAGCAATCTGGTTAAACATGACGGAAACAAGTTTTTTACAATGATGCACCCACACAGTGGATACAAATTAGAGCTGTATAAAAAGAATTTATTAAAAGCAGTGAAATAATATGAGAAAACTTAAGTTTACGTTATTTTAAATCTAAAATATAACAGTAATTAAAAAACTTTTACTTAAAACTTAACATTTATAGCAAAACAGTGATCCTTTACAAGTGTTGGCAACCCAAAACCTAAACATATGATTTTTGAACTGTCATCCAGGTTAAAATCTATCATGAACAGAATATAGAGCCTACTCCATATGTTTGTGACAAAAAACTAACCCAACGTAGCTCAAAATAGGTAACCTTCCAAATAGGCTTTATTAAAATTCAATTACAATAAAACTTGAGATGGATTATTAATTACATTTAGAGACCATGGTAGTTATTTCCATGGAAAGTTGTCATAGGTGATTATTCGTGTATTATTATTATTATTATTAGCACCGCGTCTTACTACCCGTTCGGGTTATACACACTTACGCTAATGTGTAATGGTAGGTTGATTGTGAGATGAAATGGAGGACCTACAGTTTAACGTGGAATCCGAACCACGGTGGAGGCCTGGCATTCCCCACATTCACAAGATGTCTTGTCAGAGGTGAAGGAAGGGTTTGGTAATCAGATAAATCTGTGCCGGGACCGAGGATTGAACCCCGGCCACCAGCACAAAAGTCTGACACCTTACCCCTAGACCGCCAGGTCACCATTATTCGTGTAAGAAGTTGTAACTGAAATGTTGTGAATCAGATACATTTTAATCGACTTAGAAAACCATTATTTAAATATCTAACAAAAAAAGTTTAATGGGCGACTTTTTTTTTGTATACAATTTAATTAAAAAGGCTGTTAAGTTTTTGCTTTTTTCCCCCTAAAGAAATTGTAATGTTGGGATCATGATCAACTTAACATTAACGTAAAGTTAACTCAAACTTAACTTAACATAAAAGATTTCCTCATGTGTTTAGATAGAAGAGATCACGATGCAGTTAACTTAACTTAAGATATATCCTGGGAGGTCTTTTACTGTAAGTGAAAATTACTTATAGGGTATCATGTGATCTAACCAGCCAATGATTATGTGAGTGACATGAACAGGGCTAATTAGTAATTCATTTGTTAGTTTAAAGAACAAGTTATACTTTTTAGCTTTAGTTCTAGTGATTGAACATTTAATAAGTGCTAGTATCGTATCATTATAGAACAGACGTAATTCAAATATTGTAAAAAAGTTAATGTCACAAAGCTTTTATTATATAAAATGGTATAATGTATTGCTTTAAAAAAGATCTTTGCTATTGAAATATAAATCAACTTGTAAAAGCATTAAAATTTGCTCAAAAAAGTTTAACGATAAATATCTATAGGCCTAATATCGATAGAAAACAGTAAACATTCACAGAACATAAACACTAATACAAATAGTACAAATCACAGATAAAAACACATACTATAGAATGGAGAGGTTTGGTTTGAGTTATTGCGTTAAGTTATGTGAATCATGATAATGGAGATGTTTGGTTTGAGTTAACATTAGGTTAAGTTAGAGTTAAGGTGAACGTGATCCCAGCATAAGTGTTCTATACATGTGTTGTCTTCTAAGGATTTTGTGCTATTAGGATTTCTATTTTAAATATGATATATTTTTGTGTGAGGTTTGTAAATTTTCAAGATTCCTTTAAACAAGATAAAAATATTATTTTCCATTTTTTGCAAGTGTTGTTTTTGCTTTGAAAATGTCATCATTTTATAAGATTTAGAGTTTTTAAAAACAACTAGGGGCCTATTCTTCAAAATATAGTTTGAGGGGAATTACACTTCGCAAGTTAGATGCATGACATACAGGTATCTTCTTCTGTTACTAAAGCAAGGTTTTCCCCACTTCTTTTCTTACCCAGTGGTCTTTTTTCACTAATTAAAATATGAATATGATAAAACAGGAATATTTTGTTGTTTGGACAGTATAATCATATAGGCTGTGTGATGGCTGCTATTCACACGTTTTGTGATGGATACCATGCCCAAATTAATCATAAAGTATTAATATTTGGTTAGAAAAAAATGTATGTTATGCTTTACTATACCCTTCTTGTTATCTCCTTAAACCCTCGAAGATGGGAATAACCGTTATGTTAATGACTCACGTTAGGAATGGTATAGGTGTCCATACTATGGAGAAAGGGTATCTACTTCTTTTATGGTCGATGGGTATATCAATCAGTTGATCTCTGCTTAGTGATGAATTCATACCACTTTGTGGAGGTAAAGTGTAATTTTCTTCAACACCGACCGATGTTTCGGGTGTCTTCATTAAAGTTACTTATTTTAGTACTTCGTGTAACTTAGTTTTCTAAACTATTAACACTCAGCCACATAAACATTACATTTGTTACGAAATTGGTATTTTACCAAATGTTTACCATTTTGGAAAAGTTTCAACATATTATTATGTATGACAGCTTATATTTATAACGTAAACATAAAACACAATAAATAATAGAAATCACAGATCATATTAAACTCTCAACTATGGTCTCTGGTTAAACCATTGATCTCAATAATAAAACTGGATGGACATACACATATTCATTGCCAAGGGCAAAAGCTTGACGCTCAAGTTTATCGTCTGCTACACTAATGAAGGACAGGTTTAACGGTTTCTTTCAATGTTCTTATGCAAAAACACGTGTCGGATGAAAAAAATGTTATGGTTTTAAAATAGTGAAATATTATATCACACTTTCCTGAAGAAACATTTACATTAAAGGATATACAATTCAGTTTTACAGATAATACAGTACAAATACGATTACAATCTTAAACATATTTAAACAATTATGTAGTTATCAATCATCAATACTTATGTTTACAGTCTGCCAAGACTACACTTATATTTAAAGTTGGTTACTAGCTTGTATATTGGTTTCAGAAACTATAGGTTATTATATTGAAAGGTCGATGAATATAATGAATAAGGTATCTTAAAACTTGATTACATTTGTTTGAATGACAAACTTTGTATAGTTACCATACATTCAACCTATCACTTAGGTTATAGGCTTGTAGAAAGTATTATATTACAATTTTTTTTTTAATTGGCTTATATCTTGTATGTTGTTTTCAGAAACCACAGTATGTTGAAAGTTCAATAATTATAATAAGACAAGTTAGCTAAAAACTGTATTACAATTGTTTTAATGACATACTTTGTGTGGAAGTCTTATGTTCAAATGTTAATTTAGGTTATAGGCTTATAGGAAGTACGGTATCCACTTATCTCTGAATTTAGTAATAATCCCAACCTATAAGGCTTTATTTTGTACCAGAATACTATCACACACAAATATATTAATAATAATATTTAGCACCGCGTCTTACTAGCCGTTCGGGTTATACGCTCACAAATATATTAACGTCAATTTAAAACGGAAGTAAGACTTTCTTTCTGGCAGGTCTTTTATCCTAACTAAACACAACTATAGGGTAGGATTCTGGTGCTAAATAAAGCCTTACAAGCGAGCTTTCTTCAAAAATCATCGAATGTATTAGGTTACATCAACTTATTAAAAGGAAAAACAAACCAGTTTCAAACTTTGATATGCTCTTCAAAGCTTTTGTTAACATGTTTATTTAATTTAACTAATAGCACATTGATGTATCTCACATATTCAATCAAATTAATGAACGCTGTCAAAATGCCACTTTGCCTTGTATGGGTGTAAGAGAGAGTCATATACCCGAAAGTTTCTCTTTCTCCTACATATTGGTATGCAGACGACAGATCGAAATTTCAGTCATAGCTGTCCATCCCGTGGTGTGAATAAGAAGGTGAAACCGTGCGCACGTCCCCCCACCCATTCTTAACGTGACGTCATCTTCGGGGGAGACGGGTAGCTATAAACGGAACAACTTGAGGGAAACAATTCAAATATACCACCTACTTAGTGTGTTTAAATGTTTAAAATTAGGAATCATGCCAATATGGGCAGCAATATTAAATATATTAGTTTTCCAAAGGATAAACTTAATAAAAGAAAGTGGATAGTAGTATGTAAGAGGGAGGACAAATTTAATTTGAAAACTTGTAAGCAATGTTCTCTGACTATATTAACAAATATAATATGGCAATGTTTGATGCCTTATAGATAAATTGTACAAACATTCATTAATATATTATCATCTATAATTTAATAGTAATAAGCTGCACTACGGGCTCTTCAAGACTTATAATCGCCGTTATTCCAATCAAAATTCAAACCATGTAGAAGCTATTTTTAAATAAAAGTGTTTGTGTCACCATATATTTTTACTCTATTGAACTATATGCATATTTAACTACGAAAATATGCTAAGGGGGAAGATGGTTGGAATTAGATTAAATGTACCCATATTTGCATGGAGGGAGAGTGGAAACCCGTTTAAGAAATGACCCCACTTCCGGGATTTGACAACTGAAGTGGGTACATATATTAATTAATTTTGTTAATATTTTTTCGTAAGGTCTTACTATTTTATTGGCATTATTAGACCTGTATTTATAAAAATTATAATATGAACTCCGTATTTTTACCTGTTCAGGCAGTCATCATATTTATACTAATAAGGTAGGAACTTGCGTGGGGAGAGGATGGAAAACCATTTAAGAACAACAACATAAGTATGCCCAGTTAGTATTCGATCCCCAATCTCCCCATCACCGACAAACCAAACTAGATAAGACATGACTTTGTACACGTTCCCGACGATGTGAGTGGATATATATTATTTTGATACTTATTTTATAAAAGAGGACAAACATATCAGATTAAATTGCAAATTGAGTATTCACAATACTGTAGCTTGTATTTTATTAATAGGAATTTTCTCTACTTTGTCGTTTTTATTCGAGTGTATTATATTTTCATTGTTTCTCTGCCGTTGTTACAATTTGCCACCAGTTGTCAGTAGTTTAAAATTTTAGACATGCAATATAATAATTCGTATTCCCTACTGGTGGCACACGAAGTTTCTTGCGAAAATAATCAACCACAGTAAAGTTTGGTGTTTATATTCGAGAAACGGAAAGTTTTGACTAGCGTGGGAATAAATACGTGAAAGCTCTAAATAATTTCTTCCTTACATTTTCTGTATTATATTGACTTAGCAAAGAGTATATTTTTATTGGAAAATTTGTTTAATATGTAACTAAACATGTTTAAATTATCACTTATTATTTCATTCCCAATTAAATACCTTTTCTCATTTTTGCATAGATTGACAGAAATTATCCGATTATATTGCGGTCCGCCAATAGATTCCGAGGGTTGGCCTTCTGGCATGTTTAATCTTGAAACTCCTGTCGTACACCATGTGATTTGATTGTTTAGTTCGACAGGCATAGGTGATCACATGGTCTTAGCCTTGGTCAAGCCAATCTATTCTTGTTTGCTATTGAGAGTGAAGGATGAGATTCGATTCTAAGCTGAGTGTGATAAGGGAGGGTTTTCATAAATGGTTCCCTGCTCTCCTCGTATTAATATGAGGGTGTATATCCTTTAAATTTTACATTTCTCATATCCTTATTATTTTGTGTAAGTAAATGCGTATAACCCAGATGGACGTGGGGGAGAAATAAGAAGATAAAATTTCTAACTGTATGTATTTTTTAAGAGGCTTGTTAAATATTTAAAATAATTTAATATTGTTTCCTTCATATTTATATTTAATTTTAATATTTACACAATAATTTCTTCATTAAATTAGACTATTTCTTCAAAGCTAATTATAAAATTTTCATCCAGCCACAATCTGTTTTGATCATTTTGCACAAGAAGATTTCCAGAAGTCTTTGCACTGTCATATTTTACTTTATTATCCACAAAAATTTAGAAAGATAAAGCTATTGGGAATAAATTAACCATTACTCATTAGTAAACTGCTCATAAATGTGTTTTTTTTTACCAGAGAAACAAGTATACAGTGTTTATCATCAGATAAACACTCATTAGATATCCATTTTAAACTAAATCGTTAAATCACCTCTAAAAAAATGAAATTTAAACAAATCCCCTTTCAGTAAATTACTCTTAATTTAAAAGCTAGCACCTGAATAAAAATCCTGAGGTATAGCCATATTAAGTATCAATTTCATTTGATATTTTAGGATCAAGACCTAGGGACATATATAATTGTTAACTTCATTTATCGGGGTTTGGGGCATATTACACGCAAAGATTCATCAAAATTTCAAGGTTGAAAATTTCACGATTGCATTATTTTATATTTATATGAGAAAGGAAAAATAGTGATTTCCAATCATAGATTTTAAAAAATCAATAGAGTTAATAAATTTGGCCTTAATATTGCAGTTATAAAATAGGTGTTATATTGAAAAAGGAATATAAGTTTACTTAATAATGGTTTAAAATATTCTGAATGTTCTTTGCTTTTCTTGGTTACATATTATATTTTGTATTGTTTTCTGTTGTAAACAATAGAAGTTTTTCTTGTGCTTTATTCATTAAAGTCAAAGATTTTGTTTGAACTTCATTATTTTATTTAATATTGATGGAGTTATTGAAATAAGACGTGTTTTTTAACGAGTGAATCATAATATTTTGAGTAGTAAAATATGAATCTATTGTTTTTATTATCCTTGTTTAAAGGATTTAACAAGTTTGTTCACTTTGCATAATGATGTTAAAATATATATAATTTTATTATTTCACACTCCTATTATTCTTGCTATAAACATTCTAGAATATCGCTACATACTTCTACATTATTCTGTAGTGATTTAGACAAGGTGTATTGTTGAAATCTAAAGATAACTCGATAACATGCCATAGCGCGCAATGCTCGCAGTAAGACAAGTCCCCCTAAGCTGACGTCATGCGCAGAAATGGACATGTTTTAAGGGCCGGATGTTTTCACCTTATATCGTCCCACCACGTGTCCATCCAGTTATATTATAGTTATTTGTGGTATTTGCACAGGGTATTCAATATCATCCATACTTAGTTTACTTTCCAGCGATATATACTTACTCACTCGATAAGCGTGCTGGTCAGCTGGGTATAGAAATGCTAGCACAGACCAAAGA
>CABFVX010006454.1:0-10937 GCA_902151425.1 Timema shepardi
CCCTTTCCCATACATAAAAAATCTCATGTTTGCAATCAGGACTGTTCGGAATCAAAAGGCCACCGCAGAGGGTATGGGTAAAATACCGTGGGGGTAAACTACCACCAGATTTACACTGATTACCCAGCCTCTTTCCGCGCTAATTCGAGTGCATTTCATCTATCCTTCTCGTCCCTACCTCTGGGCCCTTGTGTTGAACGTTGCACGAAACCAGAAATAAATATTAAACTTTCAATACAGCGGGATTCGATCCAAGGATTTCTCTTTTGAAGTGGTTTTGGTCGAGTTAAGGTCACAATCATGGCCACGGCCAAGTCCTTACCTGGTGGCATCCCACAGACTGGACGGCCTTGTCACCATCGTGGGGCGCGTTTCTTCTGTCTTGGACCGTGGTGCCCCCCTGGGAACGGGAGGGACGCGGCGTCACAACCACCAGCACCCGACGACACAAGGAAGGGGTGGGGCGGATGATTACACCCGGTAGCTCAAAGATACAGGAATTGATCCCCCACTGTACATAGTCCCTCACATTTCCCTAAGGTCCGGGATGACCCTCCACCCAACCACAAACACAAAACACGGGTCTTCAAAGGACCGACCTTCAGGAAGACGAGGACATTGGAGAAAAAAGACCTGGGGACAAGGCAGAGTCTAGCGTGTTTTGTTTTCTTAAAACACTTTCCAGGCTGTACGTTTTTATTTCAACCCCAGGGGGCACAACAAAAGACATGTATTTAAAATAAGTTTAAATAGTGACCAGTTTTGTAATTAAATAAAGACCTAATTAGCAAATTATCAATCAAAATCATTAAACAAACTTTTGCCTAACATAAATTAGAAGTTGTTCCTTGCATATAAATAAAACTAAAACCAAGCAAATACTTATAAGTAATAATAATAATAATATTTAGCACCACGTCTTACTACCCGTTCGGGTTATACGCTTTAAGTACTAATTACGTTAGTGGATTAGGAATTGGGAAGGTTGAATTAGAGGAAGTGAACCCACATTTGCGTGGAGGTAGAGTGGAAAACCATTTAGGAAAAAACACCCCCAGTTCACCCGACAGAGATTCGAACCTCGATCTCCCCGTCCTCAGCAGTCGAGCTCAACACGACTAGCGCGTTAGCCAACTACGCCACCGAGGCAAGTCAAACAAATACTTATAAGCTTAATTTAATTCTGAAATATGTAAGTTATGAAAATAGATAAATAAGTAGTCAAAAATTAGGTAGAACACAAACTTGTATAGGCCTAGTGTATTTTGTAAAAAAAAAACCCAAATAGTTTCGGTTTTATTGTTTTAGCATATTAAATTCAACCAAAAACCTTGATGGGCTATGGTTATACATAAAAACGTGTTTCAAATTTAGTGAAATATATCACAAAAAACCTAAGCTTAACTTTTTAGAACATATTTAGCCATATATTGGTAAAATATAAACTTATACTTTCAAGAGTATAGATTTTTTATATTTTATTTAGTATATTTCAGCTTATTGCTACAATAATTGACAAAAAAAAGTTACTTTGAGTGACTTTGTCACTTTGTATATATATTTAAAAAAGTTGTTTTAAGTTACTCGATTTAAAAAAAGTGACTTGTTGTGTCCCCCGGCTGATAAATAAGTCAATGAGGACGATGTAAACACCGATCGACAAGAAAAAACACTCCCGAGATAACGTCACAGAAAAAACAAGAGACAAGCCAGTGTTTGTCAAAATAGGCTTTTAAGCTTCGGTACCATTATTTCACATAACTCATTTATGACGTTATTCGAGTTTATCTTTTAAATATAAATCACCAACAATTCAAACATTTTTTTAAAATTTATTCACAAACGTTTCGCGTGGGCGATCCCATATTTAGTTTTCCTTGTCACATATTGACATTTTTCCACTCTCTTCTTTTTTTTTTTACAGACTATCCTCGAGCGGAGAGCGACCTATGACGAGCGAGGACGGCTGTCGACTAGCGCAGGTCCTCGCTTCGAGCCTCAACGTCCGCCTGCCCCAGTGGCCTACCCCTTCAGGAGAGAATCGATCCAGCGCTGCGCAACATCTGACTGGGTCGCGCCCAAGCCTCCCCCTCCCTTCCCCCTCATTTATGGCAGAAAGGGGTTGGGGGGGGGTGTTGAAAGTAAAGAGGTTACCGGGCTGCTAAATTCTGTTGGGTACTCCCTCCTCCCCTAACTTTCCCTGTCGTTTTCTTTAAAAAAAAAACATACGTCATGTGAGCGGGAAATAATGTGAACAACATTTTTTTCCCCCAACCACTCGCTGCAGCAAATATGGTAAAAACTGAAATCATATTATGGGATACAATTAAAATACTGAAAACTGGAAAAGTGTTAAATGCTGTGCAACCCAAACATTTTAGAACCACGACCCAATTTTCAAAACGATCAAAGTGCCCAGCCCCGCTTGGGAGATAAATAGTGGTAGCAAGGTAGCAGGGCCCAGTCCACCTACGCCTGATTGGATAAGATGAATTAGAGATAATACTCGTCCTTTGATGAACAAATACCATTTTTCCTGACCCAATAATAATAATAATAATAATATTTAGCGCCGCGTCTTACTACCCGTTCGGGTTATACGCTTTAAGTACTAATTACTCTAATGGATTAGGAATTGGGAAGGTTTAATTAGAGGAAGTGAACCCGCATTTGCGTGGAGGGAGAGTGTAAAACCATTTAGGAAAAACCTCCCCCAGTTCACCCGACCGAGATTCGAACCTCGATCTCCCCATCCTCAGCAGTCGAGCTCAACACGACAAACGCGTTAGCCAACTACGCCACCGAGGCGGGTCTGACCCAATACAAAATTCCCAGATTTTCCAAACAGTATTAACTTCCCTAAAATATTCAGGTCCCCGATAATTTTTTTTTGTGGCCAACATTTTTACTAACGCTAACTGATTTATATAACTTATGCAATAATTATTATTAAACATATAGAAGAAGTAGCCTACCCGGCGTTGCCCAGGATGATCGTACAATACATTGCGTGGTTACCCCGGGCAACGCTTTTCTTAAGCTTCAGACATAAAATAATATCACTTCACTTTATTTATTCTAACCAGGTTTTTAATAAATTTTTAAAAAATAATCAAAAATTTAAAATTCCAGCTTTGAGGTGTACAGTTTTGTGCACAGGGACTACTAATATTTAAAATTTCCTATCTCTGTTTGCGGTAGATATCACGCAACACTCTTGACAGACAAACTCTTCATTTTATTAATATAAAGATTACACTAGTACTATTCTTATTAGTCATAAGTCTATTATTCTTTGTTTATGACTTGTTTGTTTATTTGCACTAAATAAAAATGAATTTATTTGCAATGTTTAATTAACGCTTTTTAGAACAAGGGTAATATATGACTAATTTAATATATGGCAACACAACGCTCCATTAATAAAATAATTATATATATATATAATTATTTGTAGTTAGTTATATATACATAATTATATATACATATGTTTATATATATACAGACAACAGTCATGGGCCTATAGCTATTATTCGAATAGTGGGACGAACAAAATTTACGCATAGTTCATTTTTCGTATCGTCTGTAATTATTGACCTGAGATCTTTTGAACTCAAGGTCAGACCATGTAACGGCTCAACCACGTGGTAGAGCAATAAACGAATAAGTAAAAAAAGATAGGGATACTTTTAATTTTTTTAACGAAGAGATTTTTTTAAATTTAGCACCGCATCTTACTACTAATTACGCTAATGGGTTAGGAATTTGTAAGATTGGATTTAGAGGAAGTTAACCCGCATTCACGTGGAGGGAGAGTGGAAAAACCATTAAGGAAAAACCACCCCCAGTTCATCCGACCGAGATTCGAACCTCGACCTCGATCGAGCTCAACACGACTTACGCGTGAGCCAACTACGCCACCGAGGCGGGTAACGAAGAGATGTCTCCTAGCTTATCCTTCTGTTCGGTGAAGTGACGCATGGCAGGCTTGCAAACCAATCCTGTCCCCTTGGCTTGATTCTCCCCAAATGAATGTCTTTAGGCGCTGTCGGGGATTAAAACCATAGCAATGACACACAGCCTGGGAAGAGGGAAGAAGCAGGGGGGAGGGGGGATACGCGTATAATGTCGTCTACTTGGTGAGTTCGGAGCTACAGTAGCCCCATGGCTTCTTTGGTGCTGAGTGACAGCTCACAACTGACAGCTGACGGTTTTGAAAAGTTACCAGACAAAATTACGTATCCCTACACCGAGCCAGATGATCTGCAAAAACATGTGTTTAGCAGCTGTCACTTATGACGGCCAAAATTTAGGTATATACCTAAATGTTGACTGTCAGAAGTCAGCTGTGAGCTGTCAGTCAGCACCAAAGAAGCCACGAGGCTACTGTATTTTGCGAAGCGGGTTAAATCCTAATTTGACGCTTCCAAGCACTCGAAGTATTTTCACACTCTAACACCAAATTAAGGAATAGAAAGTGAGGGAATAGAATGAGTAGTTTACCACGTGAAGCTCCTATTGTTGAACAGCTGATAACACTTACTCTCTTCCGCTGTCGAGTATAAACTCTCACTTTAAAATTTGCTCTTGAAGAGTATTGACTTTCATTCTAAAATTATTTATTTCTTGTGTCCTGTTTTAGATAGGCATACTGAAGATTCTTTGGAAACTTTTAATCTACATCCTGACCTATTGGCCATTTTCGTAAATAAACCAAATAATATAAGTTAAGGACAATTTGAAAAATATAAAAAACAAATTAACAAAAAAAACTACTTTAAGATCCCAAAACATAATTTTGTGACATTGTAAGACTTTTTTAGAATTATTTAGTAATTTTTAAAATATTAACATTGAATAAAAAATATAACTCTTAAAATAAAACGTAAGCTCATTTAACATTTAAAAAAATCCTATTTTGGCTTACCGTGACGTCACAACTAGCTGAGATTGTATCAATCAGATTATGCGCTTTAAATTTTAACAAAACCTTTAACAGTATACGAGTTTGTTGTTTACTGGAATTAACACAAAATTATTTTCCTATTACCCGCCTCGGTGGCGTAGTTGGCCAACTCGCCAGTCGTGTTGAGCTCGACTGCTGAGGACGGGGAGATAGAGGTTCGAATCTCGGTCAGGTGAACTGGGGGTAGTTTTTCCTAAATGATTTTTCACTCTCCCTCCACGCAAATGCGGGTTCACTTCCTCTAATTCATCCTTCCCAATTCCTAATCCATTAGCGTAATTAGTAAGTGTATAACCCGAACGGGTAGTAAGACGCGGTGCTAAATAATAATAATAATAATAATAATATTTTCCTATTGCCCTATACATATATAAAGACTCATAAACAAAGTTCCAATGTTGACATTTTCGCATATGAAAAGTAAAAAACAAAACATATTTCGGTTGATCAAAAAATACCAAAACTCCCGAGAAACGGGAAGTAGCTGGTGTATAAATAAGAGAGACGAATGTATCTCTGAGTATCGAATTATGTCATTTGATGGGGTAAGGGGTGCGGGGAGTTACAACACAAAATGTATTTTAATTTATATTTTTGTCCTTTCCTGTTTGTTCTCCTACCGTCGGACAGCTGCCATGAGTAACGTTGTAAAACAACTTAGTTTCTGACGTTTAGGAATTTCTGCGCGACTCTCTATCGCCTTTAGACTGACTATACTATGTGTCATATTTGTTGCTTAGAATTCTCGACGGGCGTACAAACTGTTTTTGTGAATATTCAGTCATGCATGCACTTGACGCGTTTAAATAAATCTGAGATTTTTAATAACTGTGTAAAACAATATTTTTTATTCTTTAACAAAGTGTATGGCTGCTTTTCGTAGTATGCCTAATATACGCAAACATCAAAGCAATTAATTTCCCCTTGTATGATTCAAATGATAATAAGTCGAAACTTGTATTTTTTATCCACGCAACTCGACCCCGTGAGGCCCGGTTCCAGTCCAGATGCAGCCCTCACCTTGGTGAGAGTATCGTATGACAGCGATACTGCAGACAGGAGGAATTCTGTCCCCCTAGGCGTGATTCACGGACACGGAGAGATGAAAAGAACCGGTTCGTGCCCAGCACAGCCCACTATTACGTGTCACGACATGATGCAGAATAGAGGTCATCTATAAGCCGAGTAACGTGTTTGATATGGGGTGAGAGGAGCTTTAATGTCTACATTGTGTTACATGGAGAGAGCTCTAATATATATATATATATAGATGGTGTTGAATGGGGGAGCTCTAATGTCTACATGGGGGGAGCTCTAATGTCTACATTGTGTTCCATGGAGAGAGCTCTAATATATATATGTATATATATATATATATATGGTGTTGAATGGGGGAGCTCTAATGTCTACATGGGGGGAGCTCTAATGTCTACATTGTGTTCCATGGAGAGAGCTCTAATATACATAAAGATGGTGTTGAATGGGGTAGCTCTAATGTCTACATAGGGGGAGCTCTAATGTCTACATTGTGTTCCATTGAGAGAGCTCTAATATATTTATATATATAGATGGTGTTGAATGGGGGAGCTCTAATGTCTACATTGTGTTACATGGAGAGAGCTCTAATATATTTATATATATAGATGGTGTTGAATGGGGGAGCTCTAATGTCTACATGGGGGGAGCTCTAATGTCTACATTGTGTTACATGGAGAGAGCTCTAATATACATAAAGATGGTGTTGAATGGGGTAGCTCTAATGTATACATGGGGGGAGCTCTAATGTATATACATAAAGATGGTGTTGAATGGGGTAGCTCTAATGTATACATGGGGGGAGCTCTAATGTCCACATTGTGTTATATGGAGAGAGCTTTAATATATATAAAGATGGTGTTGAATGGGGGAGCTCTAATGTCCACAATGTGTTACATGAAGGGAGCTCTAATGCCTAAATGGTGTTTGTTACATGGGAGAGTCAAAAGAGGCAATAAAAAGCGTTGCGGGGCTTATGGATGACCCCAATATATATAAATCACCGCGTCTTGCTACGTGTTCCGGTTTCACGCATGATAATTACTCTAATGGGGTAGGGATGATACAGGAGACATTTTAAAGGTAATCTACTCGCACTTGTGTGGAAATAGAGAGGGACGCCATTTAGGGAAACCACCCTCAGTAATCCCCGCAGGGATTCAAACCCCGATCTACCCGTCTACAGCAGTTCAGTCTAATGTGACTTAAGCCATGCGATCAACGAAACAGTTTGTTCTAGAGTTAAGCTAGTTTGTAAGTAGTTTGCTCAGAAAGCACACGTTGTGTGCGACACACAAGGAGGCTAGTCTGCCCCTGACTTCCCGCAGACCCCTGGGAGGGTATGTGAGCCTGTACGACACGATATGTCGTGGACAAGGGGGCTCCCCAGAGGATTCAACTTGGAGCCACTCGTCGAGGTGTGGTGCGAAAGCTTTGAACGGCAACTCCGAAGGGTTGGATCGGCCGGATCCACTCACGGTGATCCTGGGTGTATTCCAGCTAAGAGAACGCTGTTCAAACCCCATGTGCTTCCTAGATTAATCATTAATTTAACTGTCCAATTGTTTTGTTAAACGTGAATATATATGATGTAAGAAATAATAAAAACACAAGTTAAAAAACAAAATCTTTTAAATTTGATATGTTGTAATTACGCTAAATGAATTAGGGATGAAGAAGGTTTAGTTAAAATGAAGTGTACCTGCATTTGTGCACAGAGAGATTGTGAAACCAATTAGGAAAACCCATGCATCAGTACACCGACCGAGACTTGAACCCAGATCTTGCCGCTATCGGGAGTTCAGTCTATAGCGAGGGTGACGTCACCGAAGCGAGTAATGGCGGTAATAATAGTCGCTACCTTTATTTGGCGAGTGGTCGAACGGAGACCAAAACTGGAACATGGCAAGAAATTAATTAACAAAGCAAACAAGCATCTAAAACCCAAATGCCGCATGAATATTACATGGGTTCACCCCCGATTCAAAAATTGCAGCACAGCCAGAGGGGTCTGGCACAGCCCGAGCTGTGCAAACACGAGGTTCGGGCCGCGTAGAGAGATGAAACTTTCCCGGTAAATTTCCCACGGTGGTGGTTTGTGACCTACTGGCTAGGTGGGGGTGCTGGCTAGGCGAAGGTGCTGGCTAGGTGAAGGTGCTGGGTTGGGGAAGGTGCTGGCTAGGCAAAGGTTCTGGGTTGGGGAAGGTGCTGGCTAGGCGAAGGTGCTGGGTTGGGGAAAAGTGGCAACCAGAGCCTATTACATATAAACATAAATACATCAAATAATGGGGTGGGCGTGAGTGGGCGGAGAATTGGGGCCGTGGGGGGCGGAGGGGAGACACACAAAGGTTATCAAATGAAGGGTACAGGGGGAAAAGGGTGTAAGTCACATTTCACATATTTTATAGGACAACAAATTTCATATCCCAAACACCTTAAATTCCCCAGCGAATACATGCATACAGTAGCCCCGTGTCTTCTTTGGTGCTGATTGACAGCTCACAGCTGACTTCTGACAGTCAACATTTAGGTATATACCTAAATTTTTACCGTCAGAAGTGACAGCTGCTAAACACATGTTTTTGAAGATTATATTGTTCGACGTAGGGCTACATAATTTGGTCTGGTAACTTTTCAAAGCTCTTAGCTGTCAGCTGTGAACTGTCAGTCAGCACCAAAGAAGCCATGGGGCTACTGTACATACATGCAGACATATATACACACATACACACACATACATACATACACACATAATCACGCCATTCCCTTACAGGGTACGCAATAAACTGTGCATATAGCTCAAAAAACAACTCCACACTTAATGTACACCGAGTCATGCATGCTTTTTTATGCTTAAAACTCTTCTCTTTTTCCGACATTCATCTACAACATTCAGCCACGTCTTGATCTAGACTTTCTTTTTGATCCACACACTCTACCTTCATATATTTGCTTCCTCACTCAATCCCCTCCTCATCCACTCAACTTCCTCTCTTTATTTCTGATTAATGTAAACATGATTGATACCTCTTCTAACCAAAATATAAAGTGCATCAGAGAGGCCTCGTGATTGTCTAACAGGTGGCAGCACTAACTCAATTTGAATTCAAAGTGTAGTTACCTCCTTTTCCCCTGTACCCCTCAAATACTAAATCCAAACAAGTTAAAGCGTTTAGAAATGAACATAATTTCAAAACAATTTCAAATGATTGAATCCCAAGCTTTCAAAAATTGGCATCTACTATAATTTGACGTATGATTATAGGAGAACGAATTTATTAACTATTAACTTGTCAAATAGAGTTCTTCTCACGACAATCCTACTATAATTTTGGATCGTTCAACTGATGAGCGTTTCTCTGTATCGCGTGCGTCATTATTACTAGTGGAGTAATTACTAGGTTGGTAGCAATTGGAGCGACGAGGGGAAGACAACCAGAGGTCATCATCACAATTAAACGCCTTAGAATTAAGGACGACCAAGACACTCAACGGTGGTCACGCGCTCTAAGGCGCCAGACCCACATTCGACGGGATTGTCGGTGAACAAAAGACGTCTAAGGTATCTGACTGAATCAGACAGGCCAATCTAATTCGTACATTCACTGTTGTTTTTTTAAATTATCAGTAGGTCATGTACCTTTTTTTTTTTACCGCGGGTCCTACGAACCGTCCGGGCTGTACGCAATTTTAACCAAACTAATTAGGTATGAATGAGTAAAGTAAAATTAGTAGGAAATATATCCACATTTGCAAGGATGGATCTGAGTGATATATAATTTAGGGGAAATTCCCACTAATATACCTTTCAGGGATTGGAAACAACTCCCCCCCCCTTTCCCACTCGCTGTTGCAATTTCACTTTATCTAAAACAATCCTACTCATCCCTAAACCTTATACTGTATTAAGCATTAGTGTAGAAAGGTAATAATAATTATTTTTTAAATCATAAATTACACTAATGTGTTAGGTATCAAGAAGGCTGTTACAATGGAAGATACGAAGTGTGCGTTTACACCCGTTTAAAATCGAAATAGAGATAAAAGCAGTGGCGGATTAAAAAATTTGCGCCCCTCGACACAATTATAATATGCACCCTCCCCTAGCCCCATCTCCCCCATCTTTTTTTTGTCAAGGGTTTTAGGAAGTTTCTGTGAAAATAGGTGTTGGGGAGGGGGTGGGGGGCGAAAATTAGTATCTGAGAAAATATTTTTACGAAAGATAATCAGGCCCTACAGTAGCTTAAGTTATCAATTAACATTATTAAGGAGAGACTGACCTCAGTTACAAAGCAATTGCAAAGTACAGTTATTTAAAAATAAATATTGTCGTTCTGACTTGAACCATAACTATTCCGATAATGTTAGCCAATAATTTTTAAACGTGATTATTAAAAACAAAATATTACAAAAAAGATAAAATTAATGTTATCCAAAATGTGCCGCCCCTAGGACCTGGCCTAGTGGGCCTCTAGTGTAGATCCGCATCTGGATAAAAGTGAAACCACCCGGGAATAAACGGATATTGCTTCTACTCACCAAGACAAGCTGGAACCAGTCGTTGAAAACAGAAGTGAATCTCGTCCTTTATCCGTTCTTTATCTGAAAAAGAATCATTCATACGTTAGAGCGATATTACGCTATCATATTCCTTTTATAAAATAAAAATATATTAGCACCACGGCTCAATAACCGTTCGGGTTATACGCCTATGTGCTAAATTGCGCTAATGGTTCTAGGAACTAGGAAGGTTATATTTAAAAGAAGTGTACCCACATTAGCGTGTAAAAGCATTTTGGAAAAACACCCTCAGTACACTCGACCGAGATTCGAACCTTTATCTCCCCGTCATCGGCAGTCTTGTCTACTGCGAGAGTAGCGCGTTTGAACATGCGGCCACCTAAGTGGGTAATATATATATATATATATATATATA
>CABFVX010006454.1:12324-22544 GCA_902151425.1 Timema shepardi
CCCCCCCCCCCCAAATTCTTCAATCAAATATTACTAAAGGTATTTCTAAGTTGACGAGAAAATACACTTATTTGTGAAAAAATGAACAATAAAAGGCTAAAAATACAATGTATTATCTTAGAAAATGACTGTGAAGGATATGAATAAAGCTACATTCTGTTAACAGACAAAGAGAATAAAATTAGAATGAGGCTAATCCGTTGCGAGTTGTAACCTGTTAAGTGTTTACGTATACTCATTTTACCCTGAAAGGTAGCCGCCCTTGACGTATTACACTATGATCCTATCTTATAAACTGCGATATAGTGAAAAACGTGCAAGGTATACCCAATCGGGTGTAACGAAGATGTTTCTTCTTGAGGCAATTGCGGGTATATCCTCTACATCCTATCCTAGTTATGCCTAATCAATCAGTGTACATTAATGAGGATAGTCTAGATGTATAGTAAGACGCGGTACAAACTTCAAGTGAGGTGTTTGTTTATACGTCTACGGCCCATCTGATTCCGGCGAGCCCAGTCATGCAGAGAATGAATGAATCCTAACCGGAAGACCTCCATTACGATGGGTGCAACCGGGCCCGACCCACAACAAACCTAAATATCACCTTTGAGAGGTGTAAAGGTCACCGCACTTTGCTCAAAAATAAAATAAAAACTGTATCGATTAATTTGAATCTCCCAGGGGTCCAGGTGTTTACGCGGATTCTAGGGAAAAAGCGCACACGAAAACTCCACACAGAAAAAAACAACCATAAATGCCCACACGAAAAAAAGCCCACAAAGAAAAATGCCCAAACTGAAAAAAGCCCAAACCGAAAAATGCACACATGGAAAAATGTCCACATGAAAGTTGTTCAAACGATAAAGTGAGAATTTTTCCGTGTGAAGATTTATCCTTGTGCGCATTTTTCCATGTGGGCCGTGGGGTTTTTTCTGTGCGGAATTTTCATGTGCGCATTTATCGTTTGCGCTCTTTTCCGGTCATCGTTTACGCGGGTATCAGACTCAACGAATGAATGGTATTTTAATGTAGGGGAGGGGGGAAGAGGTATCATATGTGATCTTTACCTTTTTAGGGTTGCCATTCCCTTTCCCCGCTAGTGTGAGTGCATTTCTTCTAATCTATCCTCCTCTTTCCTATACCTTAGTTTAAAGAGTTAATAACCATGGTGTTAAAGGTACAGTTACCCCATGGCTTCTTTGGTGCTGACTGACAGCTGACGGCTTTGAAAAATTACCAGACCAAATTATGTATCCCTACGCCAAACCAAATGATCTGCAAAAACATTTGTTTAGCAGCTGTCACTTCTGACAGTCAAAATTTAGCTATATACCTAAATGTTGACTGTCAGAAGTCAGCTGTGAGCTGTCAGTCAGCACCAAAGAAACCACGGGGCTACTGTAGGTATGAGTAAAGAACACACAGTCCGATACCTTAACTCAGTCGGTAGCGTGTATTTCTAAAGATCCCGGGTTCAATTCCTGGCATGGCCAAACATTTATCATTGGTAAAATGTGGGTTTGACCTTTCATAGTGAAGAATTAACAGCCGGGGGACTGGGTGTTGTGTCTGTCCTAGATTTAAGTTATTTTATAAGTCGTGTACTGATACAATCAACCGGTTTAGAAAATTCTTGTTAACGACGTTACCTACTTGGAGATTTAAAAGCTAATATGAGAGGTGAGGTTCATCTTAACTTATCGCACAGGCGCGGAGTCAGGGGGAGAGGGGAGTCAAAGGGTCAGTTTGCCCCCTTGCGAAAGTTAGAAAACTAATACAAAAAATGTAAGTTCAAATTTTAGAAAGAAAATACAACACAGATAAATTATACAATTTTTTAAAATCTTTTTACGCGCAGACACCTCTTAATCCGGGTCCACACGTTCGTTATTCGTCCACGTTTATTATTATTATTAGCACCACATCTTACTATCCGTTCGGGTTATACGCACTTACGATAATGTGTAATGGTAGGGGGATTGTGAGATGAAATGAAGGACCTACAGTTTAACGTGGAATCCGAACCCCGGCGGAGGCCTGGCATTCCCCCACGTTTATTCAATTTCTGATATGACTCACGTAAGTATGGAAAAAATATTCGTTTTCATATATGAATATTTGTCGTGCATAGCGAGTAACGAACATTGTTCCTCATAGAGACGGTAGACTATCAAACATCAAAGAAGACTAATAGCCACCTGAGAGCAGTTCATCCACGAATACCAGATATAGAGTATGTGTGAACAGCAGGAGTGGCGGAACTGTGGGGGACTCTGCCCCCCTGGAATAACCCCTCTCCCCAAATGTATTTAAAATCCTCTGATATTATCGAATACGAAGCTGAAAGATTGAATTAGATAAACTCCAAATGAGTCCTAGATGCATTTCATTGCCAAAAATTTGCCGGAAAAGACCACATAAAATAACTAATAGACTAGAGGCCGCTAATTGGCAGAAAAAGTCAGAGGAAAGCTACAAATAGCTTCCCAAGGTCATCCAAATTTCGAAAATGTATAGGGGAAGACAACTCCAAATAGCTTCTAGATGCATGTCATTTTGAAGAATTTTCAGGCGAGGACCACCCCAAATATCCTATTTTATGAAATAATTAAATTTTCAAAATGTTGTCGATGGAAGAACACTTCAAAGATGATCTTCTAGAGGTATCGAGCGATCGTAAAAATTAAGGTGAAGATCACTCTAAATGGCTTATAGGGGCATCCAAATTTCAATTATGTGTAGGTAAAGAACACTTTAAATGGCTCATAAAAGAATCTAATATTAAATAAAAAAAATCAAGGCGAAGACTACTCATAGCTTTTAGAGTAAAATATTTTTCAAAAAATCGTTGAAGGAGGTTCACTCCAAATGGTTTATAGAAACTATTTGATTTTAAAAAATCGGAGAGGATGACCACGGTTTAGAACATACATAAGATCAAATAAGAACGAGAAACTATTAAATGGCGTTAAACAAATATCTAACATTGTAAGTAACAATGTATTGGTGACCTGGCGGTATAGGGGTTCTCTATTGGGGGTCCGGGGTTCAATCCTAGGTCCTGGCACCGATTTATCTGATTGCCAAACTCTTCCTTCACCTCTGACAGGACGTGTATTAATCACAACTTGTGAATGTGTGAAACGCCAGGCCTCCACCGTGGTTCGGATTCCACGTTAAACTGTAGGTCCTCCATTTCATCTCACAATCACCCTACCATTACATATTAGCGTAAGTGAGTATGAAAATGATCTGGACCCACCCCTGATCGCACCTAAGCACGATCACACTTAAAACGCCAATGTACAAACTAAAAAGAGAGGGAAGAAAATGAGTTCACCTTGAGAGGGCTCTTGTCTACGTGCTGATAGCCCTTCCCCTCTTCCTCTGACGAGATTACACAGTCACTTTAATATTCACCCCTTGAAATCATTGACTTGCTTTTTAATTTTACCTTTTTCTTGGTCCTATCCTAGATAGACATTTGCTAACACGAACTTTTTTAATCTACAGCCTGGCAGGAAGACTTCTACAGGCCATTTTCATGACCAAGACACATAGCTTGAGTTGTAGATGATTTATAAAAAATAAATGTTTTCTAAAAAACTACTTAAAGATACAAATAATAAGTTTGTGACACTGTATGACTATTTTTGGAATTATTTAAGATTTTTTGTTTGTTTTTGTTTTAGCGTTATAGCTTTAAGACTCGCTGAGCAAAACGTAAATTCATTAACATAGGAAATCCCATCTTGACCAGCCGTGACGTCACAAGTAGGCACCATCCTTAAATAACTCAAATAAATTAAATAAAAAAACAACATAAAAAATGCTATCACGGGATGCAAATGGCCCGCAGGCCGCGGGTTGAAGACCCCCTCCNCCCCCCCATCTAAGGCGTCATTGTCGGATGTACTGAAGGTGATTTTTCCTAAACGGTTTCCCATTCTACCTCCATGCAAACGTGGGTACATTTCCTATTAAGTATAAATTTCATATCCCTACCCTCGAGTGTAAATATTCTGTTGCGTCAGACGGGTGGTTGGTTATAAGTCATGCAAACAATTACATATACTTAATAATGAATCAATAATAAACTAGTGTATTAGATGTTAGATAAATAAAAAGAATATAATAATATTTTCTCGGCATAGAACAATAACAAACATAACTATCTGAACCTTGATTGAGTTTAAAGAAACCGAAGAGGTGAACTTTGATCACCCCTTGTATGGATAATTTTTCAAACTAATTGTACCAGGACATTCGCATTTGTGCATCCTTTTAAACCGTCTAAATTACTAAATCGATAACAATCTGGTGACACAATATAATTAACTTTTACAATAAAATAAATAATAGAAAAACACTGTAGCTTATAATTTGTTTTTATGGGCTAAATTGCTAAAAGGTCAAGCATATGCATACATGTGTGTATATGTGTGTGTGTGTGTTAGAGAGCGAGAGAGAGAGAGAGAGAGAGATATTTAGTGTGTAACCAGCAGCACGAATTTTGAATAAGTGAAATATAATTTTCATTTTCAAATAATTATTTTTCCATCTTTTTAAAATACGGCGAACTCATTCCACCGGTGTCAATACCACTGTTTACTCTAATTAATAACCCAGGTTTATTACGCCATGATGCAACGTCTGTTCCAAGTTGTATTATCTACCTAAGCTAGGTGTTATCCGCGGAATTGAAGCGGGCTCTTAAAGTAAAGTTCCAAGACTGGTTGAACGTGCGGCGCTACTTTGTCTTAATAAAGTAAGTGGAGATGGAAACGAGGCAGTAACTTCTGCTAACTACTCCTAATTATATTTCCTTTCAACCACCTTCACACCTCCCAGACTTCTTCGTACAGCCCTGCGTGAAAGTGGCCGTCTTGAAAGGGCCCGACGCTCTTTAAATAATACACTTTCGCATGCAAATTTACCTACTCAATGGCATTAGGAGCCCGAAAACTCATTGCCGAACATACAAAAGTACGTCACCTATTCCTTTCTTGAGCTAGTGCTATACAGTCCACCTCATTACACCCTATTTCTTTCAGTTCCATTCTAATGTCATCCTCCCATCTACGTCTAGGTCTTCCCAATGGTCTCTTTCCATTGGGTTTGCCAGCCAGTCAGTACCTTCAGCACGGTTCTAGTTTCTCATATTAGCACTGCATATCCAGCTCACCGTAATCTACGAGACTTGATTACCCTAACAATGGCTTGTTATGAGTACAAGCTATGTAACTCGTCATTATGTAATGTCCTCCACTCCCCAGTATATTCACCCCTTTTTGGACCCAATATCTTCCTAAGTGCCTTGTTTCCCGAACACCCTAGATTTATTGTCGTCATGTAAGGTAAGAGATCATGTTTAACACCCATAGAGAATAACCGGTAAAATTATTGTTTCGTATGTTCTGAGCTTTACATTCCTTGACATCAGGCGAAATGTTAACAACCTACTGACCGAGAAATAGCGTGCATTTCCCGACTGAGTTCTTTTCCTGGTTTCCAATTTAATATCGTGATTGCCAGTTAAAATGGTTTCTAAATATTTAAGCTCATTGACCTTGTCAAATGATATGTTGTTCGCAGTAATCTCTAAATGATCGTTCTCCATTTGTGCCCTTTGTGTGATCATATAAATAGTATTTCCAGCGTTCACTTTGAAGCCCATATCCTCAAACTCTAATAGAACTTCTGCATTTTTTGAAACAGTTTCCTGACTATATCCAAACAAAGCTAAATCATCTGCTTATCCGTTTAATGTCAACCCTTCCCTACTCTCTTGCATTACCCTAATAGCATACTTTGATGCTAGATTAAAAAGTAATGGGGAAAGTGCATCTCCTTGTTTTAATCCATTATGTCAGTGATTATCAACCTTTTTGAGCCGACGTCTCTCTTGGTAGATCATCAAATTCCCACACTCCCTCCCTTCCAAAGTATATTTTTAATCAAATGCCCACGCCCATATTTCCCAATATTCTTTGAGACAGTTATAAAAAAATATTAAAAAAAACTTGTTCTTTAATCACATATTCATACAAAAACCAATGTAACACTGGCAGCGTAACGGTGCAAATAAATTGAGTTATTGAATATTAGGTCCTACAACTGGTTAGCAGTGTTGCCAATATCTCAAGAAAAAACTATCCTAATTTGAAAAGTGAATTGAAAAAAAAAATGTCTTCAACTCGCAATAGAGACTGTTAATGACGAGATCAGGTTTCAAATTCCTGACAGGTATAATGAGAGTGTTTTTTCCAAAATGGTTTTACACTCTCTCGCCAAGCGAATGTGGGTAAACTTTCTCCACAATTAGAGCCTATTTCCACGAGCGTATTTATCAGCACCGCTTGACGATACCTTGTTTTAAATTATTGTGTTTCCACGAGCATGTGCGGTTGAATTATCAGCTCTGCTGCCGCGCACAATCGCCCGTCCTCGCGACTAACCGCGGCGTTCCCTAGCAGCGCTGCCAATGTAGATACTTTAAACTAAATGGCGCTGTTTCCACGGTCAGCAGAAATACGCGCGACTCTTTCAAAACAGGACCACGTGTTGTTGTGCTAGTCTAATGATTACAGTATTATTTATTACTATAGAATGTCATCCCAACAGTCCTTTGAGAGCTTAGATGTGGAAATGTTTATTAGTAAGCTAGAGATGCTACTTGTTTGGGATTCAAAGTCATCTGAACACAGCAATATGCAAGAAAAAAACAAGATCATGGGAATCATTGTGAAGAAAGTGTATTCCATATTCATGTATTACGTAAAGAACTTAGGGAGGGTGAGGGGAGGTCCGAACAATGCTTACGTAATACAGAGAGAGAGAGAGGAAAGAATGGGGAAGGGTGACTCGCGAGTAAATTTAAAAAAATATTATAATGTTATTAATTTTTAAATTTTACCAGTTTAATAAAATAAATTTAGATTTAATGTACAATAATGTTTATTGCGAATTATTATGAATTACCTATTTTGCACCGTTAATTTACAAATCTCGTTAGTAACTACCAGCAATTTATATAACACCAAAAATTCATCTTTATTCCTGTTAAAGTGAAGGAGAGGGAGGGGGGGGAGTGTGTGAAATGGCCAAAAATGTGATTTTATTACTGAAATCTTAGAAGAAAACATGGGTTGATATTGGCGGCGCGAAAGCAGCTCTGCTAAATATGCTCGTGGAAATAAATAGGCTCTAATTAGTACATAAGCGTATAACCCAAACGGATAGTAAGACGCGATGCTACAAAAGTATTTTCTGAAAAGTCCACTGTAAATAAATGGAAATTAATTAGCGATAGGGGTGTTCCTTTAGTAAATAATAATAAGAAGAAGATAATACAAGACCTTTAAAAATTACTAAAAAATACGCAATTAAAAAAGGTTCTAATTATTATTTATGCTTTTGAATTGTTAATTAGACAATGTCAATATCTTAATCTTTAGAAGAAAGAATTACTATACATCCAAAATAAAAATCCCCTTCCTAATTAATTGTAATATTATATTTTAATCTTCAGAAGGTAAGAAATCTTCCAGAAAACATCAAAATGCACTAAAATTAAATTTTGCAGCTGAATTTTGAACGCAGAATTAATTAAGCATTACATAAAAATTAAAGTGAAAACTTAAGACTACTTACCACCCTTAATGAAACCTCCCTCTCTGATCTGATGAAAACGTCTATCATGCGATTACTTGAAACGGTATCGGTGTAATTAAATGCGGGCAGTATAGACGGGTAGTAAGAATGACCTGCTGAAGACGGGTACATCGGGGTTAGAATACCAGTCGGGTCTACTGGGGGTGGTATTTTATAAATGGTTCCCCATTCTCCTTCCACGCAAGTGCGGGTATGTTACCTCTAAAAAGGTGACTTGGCGGTCTAGGGGTAAGGTGTCAGACTTCTATGCTGGCGGCCGGGGTTCAATCCTCGGTCCCGGCAAAGATTTATTTGATTACCAAACCCTTCCTTCACCTCTGACACGACATCATGTGAATGGGGGGAATGCCAGGCCTCTACCGTGGTTCGGATCCCACGTTAAACTGTAGGTCCTCCATTTCATCTCACAATCACCCTACCATTACACATTAGCGTAAGTGCGTATAACCCGAACGGGTAGTAAGACGCGGTGCTAATAATAATAATAATAATAATAATACCTCTAAAATACTTGCTTTATTTTCCCTACCCCATTACAGTAATTATCATAGAGACGTATAATCTGAGCAGGTAGCCTGCAACATGGTGTAATGAAAAGTGAGCCTGGCTACGTGCGTAGGGGTCCCGGGTTCGATTCCCGGCTGGTATCTTAGAAATTTTTTGCTAAAGGAGATCTATACCAATTATCAGCAGGGTTGGGTTAGTTAGGCTTAAGTTAGATTAAAGTGTTTCCACTGGTTCCACACCCTCATACTCACTATCACCATCACCTCACCTCATCGGGACATGGAAATAGTCTCCGCGGGAAGGATGTACGATTAGTACATTCGGGCGTCCCTTGGACAACGGTAGGCTGCATTGGTACTGGCTAATTATTATTATTATCACCGCGTCTTACTGCCCGTTCGGGTTATACGCCCATATGCTAATGTGTAGTGGTAGGGTGATTGTGAGATGAAATGGAGAACCTACAGTTTAACGTGAAATCCGAACCACGGTGGAGGCCTCGCATTCCCCACATTCACAAGATGTCTTGTCAGAGGTGAAGGAAGGGTTTGGTAATCAGATAAAATCTGTGCTGGGAGGTATTGGCTAATCTTTTCACAAAATGGGCTACGAGTGGTGTAGCTCAGATACGCTACACACACACACACACACACACACACACACACCCGAACAGGTATTAAGACACACTGATAAAAAAAATTCACATGCGTATAGGCCGAAAAAGGTAGAAGGACACGATGCTAAGAATTTTTTTTTAAATAATAGGAAGCGGTAAATAAAAACAAAGATAAGATAGAAGAAAATGAGCGCAATCAGTACCGCCTCAAATGAAACTTATCGTTAGTTTAACGGCGCGGTCTATTATGTGATTACAGTCGGCAGAGGCGGCCAGAGCGAGATGCTGCATATTCATCAGCCGATAATTCACAAGGCCCTGACACGCTACAAGGGTGGTTCCAACCCTTATTACACACGGGGCAACCCCCACCCCCAGCCAACATCAGGCGCATTGCTGGAGCAATAACTGAGCCAATTGGACGTTGTTACGTAACAGGGAAACAAGAGAGGGAATAACGGGGAAGAGGGGGGTTTGGTTGCTGTTTATGCCCTGTAATTAATCGCGGACAAACCATTAATAGCGAGTGAGGGCATTCGATATGTAACAATCTAACACAGATTTAATTGAAGTTAAAACCCACTTCGGTTACCGTGATGTCTAACGCGCTACTCTTGCGGTAGACTACACTGGCGATGACGGGGAGATTGAGGTTCGAATCTCGGTCAAGTGTACTGAGGGTAGTTTTTTTTTCAAAATGGTTTCCAATCACCCTCCACGCAAATACGGGTATACTTCCTTAAAAATAACCTTCCTAATTCCAAAAAAACCATTATAGTAACTAATATATAAGCATATAACCCGAACGGGTTGTAAGACGCGGTGATGACAAAAAATTGAAGCTAAACGTCAAACTCATCTATTCTGGTTTGCCGTTGGGTGTGAAGGTCAGGGTTCGATTCTCGACAGGACGTGCACTGGAGGTAGTTTCTTACATAGTTTATAATAAGTGTTACCCCACCTCTTCCCTACATTATCCCCCCCTCCTCCCACTGATACATATGCGTGTCTTTGAAATTACCCCGATAACATGGATGTAAGCCGTCGAGTGACCCTTGCGTTAAACTTGTCAACTAAAACTAATTCCACCAATCTGTTGCACTTTATCAGGTTTGACCCTTATCTTACCGTTTATTTTCTAATCTGTTTTTAAGTACTTCCGGCCCACGCCAGCGCTTGCATTGCAAGCGAAGTCTACTACAGTAGAACTATGGTTAACCCGGGTTAACCAAAACTTTTTTTTTTTGCTAGACAGGTGTAACAGGCGGGATTCAATTTTCCCAAAGTTTCAGTCTTCGCATTCTACTTAGAATGACAAAAATGTCCATGAATCCCTCGCCTTAACTTGACCAATGAACCGGTCCCGTGGTGTAGTGAGTGGTCAGTGCACCTGGCTACGTGCCCCCCCCCCCCCCCCCCC
>CABFVX010006454.1:22596-34566 GCA_902151425.1 Timema shepardi
CACATCGATTCCCGGATGGTATCTTAAGTATTTTTCCCGAAAGGGGAATAGTCCCAAAGTTCCCCAAGTTTTTGTTAACAATGCTTAAGTTAAGTGAAAACTCACACTTACTCCACAACTTAATGATAACTATTATCATATCATCTCTTTGTGGGTGCGTGTAGACAACCTCCAGAGGTGCACCCTGGGTAATGTTCTGTTCCATCAGAGCTGCTAAGTTAGTCTACATACAAGAGACGTGTGGACAACCTCCAGAGGTGCACCCCAGCCAACAGAGCGGCTAACAGAGCACACTTGGGTGCCCAAACCTGGACGTTATGTTCCTCCAGCTAAAAAATAAATTTAACCACTAACTTTGTTTAAACAATTTTAGTACACACGTATTACATTTCCTATTACCCGCTTCAGTGGACGAATGGTCTAAGGCGGTGACGGCGAAACTTTCCCGACCAATGTGCCCCTTTATTAGGACCAGTTGAATGTCGAGCCGGTCTATTTAGTGTGCCATTTCTTATTTACGTTTTTTGATTAGTATTTTAAAATCAAAACATGTTGAATATTATGAAATGTATTGAATAGCTCAAATACAATTGTAGAAATTTGAAAAAAAAAATCCTAAATTAAAAAAATATATATTGATTAAATTTTCAAAATGAGTTTCTTAGACAATTTTTAGTTTCATTAACTTTAGGTAAAAAAACACACATCAAATTTAACACCTTCAGGGGGCGGGAAAAAAAGTCAATAATTCTCTAAATGTTAAAATCAAAAAGTTAACATAATCTTTTTTTCGTGTTAGTTTGAAACATGTTGTATTTTGATGGCCAACATATTTATGTTCGGTTCATGCCTTGTTGTCTTCAACAGCACACAATACTAGGTCCATTCGTCGACTTCACAAAGTTTGTCGTGACATGTGAATGGCATTATACCACGTAGCAAAAAGTTTTATTTAGTGTTTATTTTTTCATGTCGGCGTGCCACCCAAATCGGTTTCCTATGCCATCCAGTTGCACGCGTGATATAGAGTTGTCATTCCTGGTCCAAGGCATCACTCTCGTGTTAGACTAACCTGTTGATTACGGGGAGATCGGGGTTCGAATCCTTGTCAAGTCTACTGAGGCTTGTCCCCCCCTATTGTTTCCCACTCTCCTTCCATGCAAATGCGGGTCTATTACCTCTAAAATGCTTCCTTCCACATTCCTACCTTATTAGAGTAACTATCATATATAAGTATAACCCGAACGGGTAGTAAGGCGAGAAAAAAACTATAATAAAACGCATTTCTAAATATTTGTTTATTTTCACCTCCACAACTCAAAGTTACACACCATCCGAAATGTTGGTTATCTTAAATCGGGTTCCTCTTTTTTTCGTATTACTAGATTCTATTGTGCTTCAATCGATCAGTTGAAAGAAAGTTACTTAAGAACATGCAATACTAGCACGACCCCGGCGGATGACCTTGACCTGCCTCTTCCACTAACCGCGGCACGTAACGGCTGAATTATGTAATCGTATCGCCGCCATAGGAAGGAATTTGTAATATGAAAAAAAACTCCATGGCGTAGGCCAGCGATCGATTTATATCGACCAAACGGCCGCCGCTGCTAGCGATGATAGTGCCAACATTTGTGGGATAAAGAGTGTCATGTGGTCAGCAAAACGATCCCTCCAGCCATCTCAGTTTTCTAGAGCTGTGCTGCTAATTATTTATTCAAGTAACTCCTCATTTGTCCTCAAGAGGCTGCGTTTGACCTCATTCCAGAATTATTGTCCCACAAGAAAACATTTTTTGGAAGCACCGGGGTTCAAACCCGGGACCTCCGGACCTGTAGCCAGGTGCTCTGACCAATATACCAGGGAGGCGCTTATTTGTAATATGACCCACAATGCAGTGGTTAACAAATATGGCACACTAGTCTACCGAAAAATTCTCGACGTTGTGTTTTGTCGATGAAAAAAATCATTTAAAGTATTTTATTCAATAATTTTAAAAAAAAGTTTGAAAGTTTTGATGGTTTTTTTCCAGAGAATGTGATGGCTTGCAATCAAAGCGTTGATCCATTTAATGAGTAACTTTTACTTAAGGTGGGATGGAAGCAGATGCGAAAAAGGGCCAATGTTTTTGCAATTTTTATGGCAAAACTTTTTTTTTTTTGCCAAAATAAACCCATTATAGCTCCAGTACAAACAAAGGGTTATATTATTTTCTTCATATGTTTAAATCAACAGTTCCTGAATACCCATCATGAGCATAGCGGCATTAGATGATAACATTTTAAAATGAAAAGAAAAAGTTGTCATTTAAATTCCAGGACAACCTTGACAGATATTCAAGAAATTTTGAGCTCATCATGGGAATCAAATTAAATTCTATGTTTGTACTGGAGCAATATTTTATTTATTTTGACAAAAAAAAAATGTTTTGCCATAAAAACTGCAAAAACACTGACTTTTCTCGCGAATTTTACTCCACCTTGATGAGTAACTTGAGCGTGCGTTTCTTTACACACAATTATTTCAATTCGTGGTCGAATAGAAGACAAAACACACTCGTATTTCCTGTTCAACTGGGCATGTCCATGGCCGAGTCTCCCGTAGTGTCACCAATTTGCACGCTCAGTGTGCCGCGAGCACTTATATGAAAGAATAGTGTGCCGTGAACGAAAATATATCGAAGCCACTAAATAATGTTCCCATACGCCAAGCCACGTGTTTTCAAAACACGGCGTCATTTTTTGTAAGAGTTGGTGTGCTGATCTTTCCGTAAGTTTTGTCTGCCCTACATTTATTTTTTTCGTGCCTTTTAAAAGGCTAACACCCCGTATCGGTGGGCGCGCAGGATAAGGCGTGAACAAAGTCTAGTTTGACTCAACGGTGACGGGGATATCGGGAAACAAACTCCGGCCTGGGTGCTACGATGGTTTCTCACTCTACCTTCACGTAAATGCGGGTCAGACAAACAATATTTTTAACATCACATCTTACTACCCATTCTGGTTAGACGCACATATGTACTGATTACAACAATGTGTTAAGAGATGAAAATTGTTGTATTTGGAGGACGTGTGCCCAAATTTTCGTGGAGGGACAAAGTGGAAAAACCACCCTCAAACCCCTAGACCGAGATTAGAATACAGATCTCCCCGTTATCAGAAGTGCAATCTATTGCGAGAGTGAGACCCTGCCTTAAAACATGCGGACACCGAAGCGGATGGGGGTGGATAAAAAAATCCGGGATCAATCTTAAAGGGAACTTTCACCGGGGTTGCCACTGTTTTCTTACGTTCCTATATTTTTTTACAGTTTTTTCAAAAGCAATTCTAATTTTTCCAGGCAGCTTGGGGTAAAAACAAAGTGTGATAAAGTTTCATTTTCCATCAAAATGACTAGGTGTGAAGTCATGTAACATGTTTAAGACAGGATTATTTAAGATTGTTGAGGGAATACCTTTTCTGTCGCACCACAACTCTTGTTTAAGGGGTAATATCACATGTTTGAATCAGCGTCCTTAAGGTAGGCGTGTAGGGGACGCGAGAAAAGGTCAGTGTTTGAGTAGTGTTCTTAGCAAAACTTTTTTTTGTCAAAATAAATCCAATAACTTACCAGTAGAAACAAAGAGTCTAATTTTCTTCACATGGTGATATCAATATTTCTTGAATACCTGTCGAGGGTGTCCTGGAATTTAACAACTTTTTCTCTTCCTTTAAAAAGTTTGTCATATCTCTTTTAAAGAAATTATGTTAAGGTGTGGAAGAAGGGAGCAAGAGTAGTTTTACAGTTTTTATAACATTACATTTTGTTGGGCCAAAATGAATCAAATATTTCTCCAGTAGCAACGTAGAGTTTAGTTTTCTGCACATGCTAATATCAACAGATGTTGAATATCTGTCAAAGGGTGTCCTGGAATGTTGTCAAAACATTTTAAATAAAGAGAAAATGGTTTGACAACATTCCAGGACACCCTTAACAGATATTCAAGATCTGTTGATATTAGCATGTGCAGAAAACTAAACTCTACATTGCTACTGGAGTAATATTTGATTAAATTTGCCAACAAATTTATATTCTATAAAAATTAAAAACTGATAAATACTTGCACTCCCTTCTGCCGCACCTTAAGGGTTATAAGTTACCTCCACTTTAAAAAACTAGCGTAGACCGGTGTATTTTCTTAATGTACATATATTTTAACAAGAGGACTATTTAAGTTTATGCCAAACCACCAACAGGACATATATTGTTTCTGTGACCGGCGATCCTTGTTAGCACCTACTTTGGTGGCCACCTGGTCTAAGGCGTCACTCTCGTCTTAGACTAGACTGCTGATAACAGAGGTAATGGGGTTCAAATTCCGGGTGGGTGTACTGGGGGTGGTTTTCTACCCTCACTCCACACTTCCTCTAAATTCAACCTTCATCCATAAATCATTTAGCGGTATTAGTAGATGTGTGTATAACCTGAACAGGAGGTAAGTCACAGTTCTAAACAAATTCTAGCTATCCTGTGTTTTGAAAAAAGAGCACGTGTCTTATATTGGGGGCGATAATAATTATTGGAGATATTCCTTTGAAAATATGTTACATTACATGTTTTGCAAACAGCCACGGCGATAATTGATTGTTTGCGCGCGGTAATACTTGAACCTAAACGGGACTATGCTCGAAAACGAGTCATTATTCAGACTGGGATTGTTATTCTGTTCTCGCAGTAGTATTTATTTAAATGGGTTGCCGTACAAGCAATGGACGATCAATGTGCGTCAGAGCGGGTTTGCTCTAACAATGGCCTCACAGCAGTTTAATCCCATTAAACATCTGCTTTTGTAATTTCCTCGTCGCTCGCTTTGCTGATGAAACGACAGACACGAATACGGAAAAGGATTTGGCGTGTCACGTTCTATATTTTTATCGCATTTTTTTTCTAGCGCCGCATCTCACTGCCCGTTCAAATTATACGCGGGTAGGAACTGGCGGTCTAGGGGTAAGGTGTCAGACTTCTGTGCTGGCGGCCGGGGTTCAATCCTCGGTCCCGGAAAAGATTTGTCTGATTACCAAACCCTTCCTTCCCCTCTGACAATACATCTTGTGAATGTGGGGAATGCCAGGCCTCCACCGTGGTTCGGATTCCAACGTTAAACTGTAAGTCCTCCATTTCATCTCACAATCACCCTACAATTATACATTAGCGTAAGTGCGTATAACCCGAACGGGTAGTAAGACGTGGTGCTAATAATAATAGTAATAATAATAAATTAAACGTATATGTGCTACCACTATCTGTAAAGCCAATCAGGATTCAAACCCCGATCTTACCGTCATCGGCAGTCTAGTATATTGTGGGAGTGACATCCTTGGAGACCGTTTAACCGCCAAAACGGATTTTTTACAGGTTGGCTCACACCTGTCCTTATCGCATCGGATCAGCTCCTTTCTGAGTTGATTGCCTTGTGCAAAATTATTCGGTCCATAATATTATATTAGTATACTACTATAAAGCCACACGGCTGACTGACTCACTCACTGACATTAATGTTTACCCCCTTCCAGATGAGCTAGAAACTTTAAATTTGGCAAACTTATAGCTTCTAGCCTGTAACCTACGGGGAAAATTCCAAAAAGTTAAAAAAACAAATTCAACCCCCGAAAAAAATTCAAAATGGCGGAGCAACTTTAAAGTCTGTACGGACCTCTCTTTGGAGGTCTCTTGTAGACGGTAAGACCTATCAAAAAAAGCTATAAAATTACATTAGTTTACATCCACTTGCAAAGAAAACTCACAAATAAAAGCGAGTCATAATATAAAACCGTACTTTCAACTCATATTTTTTAAATTAGTTTTTATTCGTCCATTATTTTTTTAGACGTCTCACCATTGAGTTTGTGACTGACCATGAAGTATGGTCGAGGGGTAACAGAGACACGCGGATACATCTGAAGTCCAGCAGCCGGTGCGATTCTAACCGGAAGTCAAGAGCACACGTGACAGTTGACCGTCTCGTACCAGCACGCATCGCAACTGAAAACCGTTGTCGTCTGACGCTGGCAGTAGCGAGCCGATCCCGCAAAGTGTGAGCTGCCCTTTCGGATTACATTTTTGAGACCTCTTAAAAATTATATGTTTATACATTTATCTTATTTAAACTTTAACAGATGCATTCTTCTTAAAAAATCTCAACAATTTAATTCCTCGTGTGACTTATATACCTACTTCATTTTGGATGAAAATGGGGAAATAACTAATTATTATTATTATTATTATCAGCACCGCGTCTTACTACCCGTTCGAGTTATACGCACTTACGCTAATGTGTAGTGTTAAGGTGATTGTGAGATGAAATGGAGGACCTACAGTTTAACGTGGGATCCGAACCACGGTGGAGACCTGGCATTCCCCACATTCACAAAGTTGTGATCAATACTCGTCTTGTCAGAGGTGAAGGAAGGTTTGAGCAATCAGATAAATCTGTTCCGGGACCGAGGATTGAACCCCGAAACCAAGCAAGCACAGAAGTCCGACACCCTACCCCTAGATCACCAGCTCTTCATAGGGGGAAAACTAGAATCGAGAATATTTTCCGATCCCGATGCGATACGGACAGGTGTGCGCTGACCTTTAGTTAATTTATTGTTAGTAGCAAAAAGCTTTTTACCCTTTTGGACGGACAAACAATTATGTTTTGCGCTCGATTAAAGTTTACTAAATTTTTTTTTTTTGTGCATCGCGTCTCATCATACTACCATACTCGTCCGGGTAGTCGGAATATTTACATAAACAAGTTAAGGACAGTGGTAAACATTAAAAAAAACTCTGTACACTAATCCGGGATTCGAACCTAGACACCGCCCGTTGTCGACAAATCAGACTAAATGAGTTTGACGTTTAGCCTGCGTACCCACCGGCGCAAGTAAACATAATATAGTCTAACAAAACCATGAGTTTAATAGGAAGCTCACTTTCTACTACCAACATTGATTGAAAGTCACTAAAATTTTACACTATATAGATATGTTTTGTTTAATTTATCAACTAAATAGGTTAGTCCAAAAAGCTATCAAAAGCTTCCAATAAAACTTCCTTATGGATTATTGTATGGTTTATCGTTTCATTACTAATTAAACGCACCAAGAATGTAAGAATATTTATTATTTCTCTGGCCAATGTTTCCTGTTTTCAAATAACGGACTTCCTATGAACATCAGACTGAAGCATTGACTATTATGTCCGTGTACTTGGGTTTAGCCGTGAGACAGACCTGCCCCGCAAATTGTCTAGCACGAGAGTGTTGAGAGTTGCATAGCTCCTTAGGCGCTAATAGGAGGTTCTTTCCCGTCAAGATCTGGTCTAATCTGCTCTAGTGGCGCAGTAATGCACACGCTACCAGAAAAGTACAGTATGTTGATCCATAATGCACTACAATACAAAATCAAAACAGTTGAGTATCAAAAAGTTTAATTTTCTAGAGTATAAAAAGGCTATTTTAAATTACAGCCCCGATTAATGTTTTTTAATTGTGTTATGTAGTGAAACAGATCAAGACAGAACGTGAAAGATACCCGTTCTTTTTATTTAACAAGTTATTTCAAACTGTTTGCCCAACAGTAGACGCAGTTGTCTGCTTGTATCACTTTGTAGGTGCATGCTTGTATTGAGCCGGTTGGTTTAAGTCCTCGCGCAATGGCTAGTTTTGAGACTTGATTGGTTCTTACACGCAGATTTTCTAGAGAAACGCGGACAGAGCTGAGATTGCTTCTTTTATTTCAGAACGACTCACTCAGTTCGCGCTGTTTCTTGCGATTGATTTAAAGCTAGTCACGTGACCAGGTTGCGGTTCTGCTCTTGTTTTTGGTATTTAATGTAATTAACCTTGGGTGCTAAAATATTATTTTTTTCCCACCACATTTCACAACCCGTTAGGTTGTAAGCATACGTACTCATTACGTCGGGGCAATTAGGGATTAGTAAGGTTGAATTTTGAGTAAGTGTGACCTTATTTGAGTGGGTTAAGAGTGTAAAACCACACTCGGTACACCCAATCGGGATTCTAACCCCGATCCCCCCGTAATTGGTGGTCTAGTCTATTGTGAGAGTGACACCTTCAAGACTTTGAGACCACCGAAACGGGGTTTTAAAAAGTACGCGATAATAATCATGTAAATACTTTGTGCTCAAATAACCTCGAGCTCCCAGGGTATCGAACTCGGGTCAATGAGCGAGGTCGGTCTGTCCGGCCTTATTCGGGCCGATGATGCATCAGGTAGGATGAAACATGACGTCATTCGGCGAGGTGGAAGTGGATAACGGCAGCGGTTGATGGTTGTTTACTGGGTCCTACCACGGGCCAAGAACGCCAGGAGGTTTAAACACATTAGTGATACTGACACTAATTATTCAAAATGATAGATCCCTCTCCCCCCTCTTTCGTGTCTTAGGCTACTGCCCATCCAGCATATTCGCATTAAATTACGATAATGGGGTAGGGGAAGTTAGCATTTTAATTAGACGTACCCGCATTCGTGTGGAGGATGAGTGGGAAACTCGTTCCGGCGGCCTCGTGGTCTAAAGCGCTACTCTCACAGTGGACTAGACTGCCGATGACGCGGGGAGATCAAGGTTCAAATCTTGGTCGGGTGTGCTGAGGTTTTTTTCAAAATGGTTTTCACTCTTCCTCCATACAAATGCGGGTACAGTCCTATAAATATATAACCTTTCTAATTCCTATAACCACTAGCGTAATTAGTATATAAGCGTATAGCCCGAACGGGTAGTAAGACGCGGTGCTAAAAAGAAAAGGTGAGTGGGAAAAACATTTAATAGGAGAGGGGGAGGGGGGCGAAGACCGTCAGAAACACGGCCAAGATTCTAACCCCGACCTTACGGTAATATATATTTATATATTTTTTATAACTGAATTTTACTACCTATTCAGGCTATACGAATATATGATGATTATTAGAGCGAGATAGGGATGAAGAAGGAAGCATTTTAGAGGTGTATACCTGCATTTGCGTGGAAGAAGAGTGGAAAACTACTTAGGAACAACCACCCTAGGTAGACCCGACCGGCATTCAAAGCCCAATTTTCCCGTCATCAGCAGACCAGTCTAGCACGAGAGTGAGGCCAGCGTTTAGTCCGCACGACCACCGTTGTGGGTATCTTATGCCAAATTTCATATAGAGATAACATTAGTGGATCCAGAGTACAAGTGATTGGCAGTGGTGGATAGTGACTCATCACTGTTGTACAAACGTTACTTTAATTTGGTGTCGAAATGTCATCACGTTTGAATCCATCCACTAATGGCGTATGCAGGATTGTGAGGGGGCTAAAAGCCATAATAGAGAGTTTATCTCTTTATAAGTATTCAATAAATCTAGAAGCTATTTACAGGAATCTATCTAAGTATAAAAAATGGGGGGGGATTTTAAGCCATATAAGATAACGTGTGTAGCAAAAACCATATTAAGTATGTTTAAGGTGGGATGGAAGCGGACGCGAGAAAGGGCATGTATTATTGCAGTTTTTGTTTCAAAACTTTTTTCCGCTAAAATAAATAAGATATTGCTCAAGTATAGTCATAAAGTTTAATTTTCTTCATATGTTGATATCAACAGTTGTTAACTATCTGTCATGACTCGTGAGCATGGCGTCATTAGACGAAAAACTTTTTAAATGAAGATAAAAAGTTGTCATTACATTCCAGGACATCGTTGACAGATATTCAACAACTTTTGATATCGCCATGTGAAGAAATTTAAACTCTTGTGGTTTCTACTGGAGCGATTTTTTATTTATTTTGGCAAAAAAACAACAACTGCAAAATTGCTTATGTTTTCTTGCTGGTAAAACCACATTGATAAATCACTTAGGTAGAACCTACCTTGTATCCAGCCAAGATTCAATCTTCCCATCACTATCACTCCAATATGTTGATAGCCCAACGCCTTAGGCCACGTGATCATGGCTTCGGGTAGTAGACCCTAGAGTAGCCTAATGTTAGGATGGGGAAAACCAAAATTATATATCACACGGTGAAAAAAAACCCGTCATAGTGCACAAGGTCAAGGTTAAAACCTCTACCTCCCCTATCACCGACAACCCAGTACTTTAATAAGAGCCTGACGCCCTAATACCACATGACCACCGGTGCGAGTAGGCCGCTATAAACCAATAAAACAATTGTCACGTTCACAGAATATCTCTAGAGTACGTTCTAACGTTACTCCAGATAATAATCATCGCTTCCAAGTCTAGTCGACAGTATCTGGAGAGGAAACACTTGGAGAGAAGAGATGATGACACAGCTCCCCTCCCCCCACTCACCACCCTCCCCTTGACTAGTAGAACAATAGACTACGAGAACCATCACGTATTTCCGCATTATTTGTCCCACCCAGCACGACTTGACGAGCCCTTAGGGGGCGGCCAGACTGAGCGCGCGCGCTCGCTCGCTCGCACGTGGCCATTTCTTGTAATATATTGAATGGTAAGTACCTAATAAGTAGTAAGGAACTAAAAAAACGTGTCTCCAAGAAAATAATTATATTAAAAAGTTTTTTATTTACTCATTCAAAGACATAATCATACTGCAGATCCGAGTCAACCGTAAATGTGAATACTGTCCCTCTGCTAATTACGCGCTCGCTCGCCAGTCTGGCCACCCAGTCGCTTGCGCGCTCACTCGCTCGCTTGCACGCTTGTCAGTCTGGCCGAACCCTAACAGCGAGACGTTGAAAACCCGAAACCTCAAGTGACGAGACTATGGAGAATCCATCCACCCCTCAGTATTTACATATATTTTTTTAGCACTGCGTCTTATTAACCGTTCGGGTTATACGCATTTATACTAATTACACTAATGTATTATGGATGAGAAAGAGTGGAAAATCACTTAGGAAAAAAAAAAACTCAGTACATTCAACCAACCCCAGGATTAAAGCACTGATCTCTCAGTCCACTCTATTGCGAGAGTGATGCCTTAAACCACGGGTGCCAGTCTAATTTAATAAGGTTATTCAAGATCTTATTAAGTGCCTAAAGTAAAAGTTTGAGTCTTGAAACAATCATGTCACCTGCAACCACGATCATATTAAAAAAAACTTACGCAGTTATGACCCCCCACCCCCTCCCTCTGTCACCATCCCCCTCAAACCCACACACAAAATTTCGTACGGTTATGAAAAGAATCACTGTAGAAAAATCTATTTTTTTGATAATTTTTTTTGCTCAAATATTTACACTTTTTAATTAAATGTATTTTTATATGAATTGTTTATTTGATATCGCAGGTCACGGCGGGCGGGTCACGCAGCGCGAATGGGAGTATCTAGAACAGCGTTCAAGGTATTGACTTGCAAGCCCAATGGGAAGAGACCATTGGGAAGACGGAGATAGGAGGATACCATTTTGATAGACCTGAGAGAGAGAGAGTGTAATCAGATGGACTGAATAGAATCAACTCAAGATATGGATAGGTGGCGTACTTTTGTAAGTGCGGTAATTACCTTACGAGTTATTAATGTCATAGAGTAAGTAAGTATTCTCCGAGTTAGTTAACGTGAACATTCTGAACCGACCGATTATATCAGCATAAGATAATTTCTATGAGCGAGAGAGAAAGGACCTACCAATTCTGGAGGGAAAGCTATACTTCACTTACGGTAGGAGTTTACCTCTGAAAGGTCTTTTTTACTACCAATATCCTACTATATAATAGATTTCTGGTAGGGAAAAAGGCCTTTCAGAGGTAAACTCCTACCGTGAACGAACTTTATATTCAGATACCTTCTAGTGTTATTTTACATGCCACAATCGACATGAGACCGACGGCTTTACTCATACTTCCGCTCCGAAGGAGATTGTGCTACATATTTTGATTTCTCAAGAAAAATTCTTCGACCTCAGAGGGTTTGAACTCATGAACATCGGATCCTGAGGCGAGCACTTTACTCCAAGACCACCGAGGTC
>CABFVX010006455.1:0-36260 GCA_902151425.1 Timema shepardi
AATCGTACAGGACCGCCGCTCGGCCTGACGTCACACTGGTGGTGGGGGAAAAGCATGCAGGCCCGATAGCTAGCGTAGGCCCCGGCCAGACCTACCATACTTTGTCTACTGTAGGCACAATCAAGCTGTGGCGATGCACGAAACAGCCATACTTTGTCTACTGTAGACGCAATAAAATGAGACGTTGCACCAAACAGCCAGACCTGCCATACTTTGTCTACTGTAGACGCAATAAAATGAGACGTTGCACCAAACAGCCAGACCTGCCATACTTTGTCTACTGTAGGTGCGATCAATCTGTGGCGATGTTGTCTATCAACCACGAGGATGTAGAGTCGTGGATTTACCGTGCTAAAAGTCCACATCACGGCTAATTAGAAGGTTTATTAGATGCAAGATTATTCTCGATCCAGAAATAGCATCGAGGTATCGGTTTCCCACATGATTAATTTGAATGTAGTGAAATTTAAATCAGTTAAATAATTTAATTTTAAATAAACAAATTTTAATTTTATTGTATTTTTAGAAATATGTTAAAAAAGTTACACATGGCTCAATCCCACTATTTTCTTAAGATAATACAAATAAAACGCATTACAATGCGACGCTAGGTTCAAGTTGTATTACCCATCTAAGTTATGTATTATCCTTGGTGTGAAATGTTATTTTAAGGGCAAGCCTAGTTAAAGGCACATTTCATCTTTCATAGGTATTTCTTAAGAGAACGGTAGCTCTGAAACCTTAAGAGTAAAACCACAAACACAATAATTCTCAATATTTGTAGATTTTTGTTGTTGTGAGTCTGTTATTAAAATTACCTTTTTAATTTGAGTTAGGCTGTGGTTATGTACTGTACAATACAGTAGACGTTCTTAACTGGTCTCATGGTGGACAGAGGTCCTGGCTGCTTACCTAAAGTTCTTGGGTTTGATACCCGGTTGGTACTGGGACATTTTTCTCGAAAGGAGAATAATTCCCATGATTACCAGAGTTTATTTATCTAGGTTTAGGTTAAGATCTTCATTGGATCCAGCCCCTCATATTCACTATCATCATCTCTTCATGGAACATGGACATAGAAAGAGCATCCACGGAAAGAATGTACGATTGGTACATTCGGGCGTCACCTGGGCAACGGTCAATTAATACTGGATAATATTACCGTTAAATTAAGAGCATCATTTGATATGGATTAGAAACCTGGACACTTGGGGAAAATGGGAAATAAATATTTTGAGAGCTTTGAAATGTGGTGCTGGAGGGAGAAGTATTGAGAAGATCAGGTGGACGGACAGAGTGACAAATGAAGAAGTTGAAGACGTCTTAAGATGAGTGGGTTATAAAATAACCATTCTGAATGTGATTCTTTGGTACAAAGCAAACTGGGTTGGACACATTCTTAGGAGGAACTGTCTTCTCCACGAAGTCATAGAAGGAAAGGTTGATGAAAGGAGGAACTTAGGAAGAAGAGGAGGGTTCAAATATTGAAAGCCTTTAAAGAAAGAAGAAATTTCTGGGAAATTAAGTAAGAGGTTGAGGTTATAATTTCACTGACAAAAGGACGGGACCGGTCAAAAGACAGGACACCTAATAATAATAGCCTTCCAACAAATAGGAGTTAAAGATTTATGTAACTCAAGACACACCTCGTTCCTGATTTATTGCCAGAAATTGCCTTATTGATGGTGTAGTGACGTCACGTGATCTCCTCCTACAATGTAACTACAGTAGCCCCATTACTTCTTTGGTGCTGACTGACAGTTCACAGCTGAGAGTTGACGGCTTTGAAAAGGTACCATACCAAATTATGTATCCCTACGCCGAACCATATGATCTGCAAAAACATGTGTTTAGCAGCTGTCACTATTTACAGTCAAAATTTAAGTACATACCTACGTGTTGACTGTCAGATGTCAGCGGTGAGCTGTCAGTCAGTACCAAAGAAGCCATGGGGCTACTGTACCATATTAGAGTACACTGTATGAAACTGCCAGACCGGATGGCTGCTGCAAGTTACTCTAACGCAGCACCATTTTAACCTTATGCTTCGTTTGCCTACACCATTGTCTCCGCGCTTCGGTTCTTACTTACTACTCTTCCGAGATAAGAACGTTGCTTACCTGTGACGTTGTGGCAAGTCAATATAGTATTTCTCATCTTAAAGTGGGAGTGTGGGGGACGTGAGGAAACGCCAGTTTTTATATCAAATCCTTTTATTTTAACCAAAATAAAATATTTCTACAGTGAAATTCAAGAGTTAAATCTTTTTCACGTGGTGATATCAACAGTTGTTGAATATCTGTCATGAGCATAGCGGCGTTAGATGACAAACCTTTTTGATGAAGAGAAAAAGTTGTCATTAAATTCTAACACACCCTCGACCGATACTAAACAACTTTTGAGGTCACAATTTGAGTAAAATTTAACTCTTTATGTTTTTACTGAAGCAATATTTGATTTATTTTTACAAAACTTTTTTTAAATATAAAAACTGCAAAAAACACTGTCCTATTCTTACGTTTCCTACATCCCTACCTTAACACGCTTTTTTTTAACATTTAAAGTAGGCCTGTCATTACTGTCTTTATCACAGATTAGTAAAACATTGATATATCACTGTTGCTAAAATTGAATATAATTTGAATTCAAACTGTGGGCTTTAGATCTTCAGAGCATTCATTTATCAACTAATGGTGTTGGCGGTGTTTTATTGTTGTAGGTGCAGTTGCTTTCAATAAGAGCGTGACCCTCTTAGGTGGCCACTCGGTCTAACGCACTACTATTGTGTTGGACTAGACTGCCGAAGACGGGGAGATCGGGGATCGATCCCGGTTGGGCTCACTGAGGGTGGTCTTTTCCTAAATGGTTTTCCATGCGAGTTCAGGTGCATTTCCTCTAATTAAGCCTTCCTAATCCATAAAGCCATTAGTGTAATTAGTACATAGGTGTATAACTCGAACGGATAGTAAGATGCGGTGCCCCCCTCCCCCCAAATGAGCGTGTCTCACGTGACATTCAAAGCACTAGGGTAGATTCCTTGTAGATGTTGTTTGAGATGAATTTGAATTATTTCTAAGCACTTTGTTATTGTTTAGAAACAATTTGTAATCTTGTTATTAGCGTACACTCGTTCTAAAATTAACATCGTTAGTATATTTTCTCTTATCAACCTAGGTGGTCTTAGGGTAAAGTGCTCGCCTCAGGGCCCGAGGATCATGGATTCAAACCCAGTTGAGGTTGACGGATAAAAATCCATAGCACAACGTCCTTCAGAAAGGAAGGGAAGTGAATCTGCTGGTTTTATGTCAATTGTGGCACATAAAAGAATCGTAGAGAATATGTGAAGATACCATTTCCGTCCAAAATGGTTGACCCTTTTTATCGATTATTGGGGTCTGATATAGTCACACAAATAAATTAAAATAATGGTATTAATAAAAAAGTACATTTTTACAATACTTTCTTTGGAATAAATATAAAAGTTTTAATGTCTTACAAGCTGGAACTTTGTAATAATGCGTCAAGTTTCGCAATTATAACTATCAACTGTAGCCATTGAATTTTAGAAATCTAGATTTGAAAATTAATTATTCTAGTTATAAAATATATTTCCCTATGGGTCTCTTTAAACCTAGCACAGACACACCACTCAGCGCCCCCCCTCCCCCCTTTGTGGCCCCAATCACTGACCGTTAATTTATCACTGAAAAAGGGTAAAAACCAGCATCACAGTAATGATAATTTTTTTCGACCATGTCAGGAATCGAATCCTGCACCTTCTGCTTAGTAAGCAGTCCCACTAACAGCTGAGCGAAGGCATTGTACAACAGTTGGATATAGCTCTGGCAACATATGTTGAAATAGATGGACGAGTGAAATCTCCATATGTTTCAATGAGTAGGTCTACTTACAATATTTTTTAGTACATTTCGGGGTTGTATGTTTTATTTTAGCAAATTTTTGAATAAACTTTTCCACTCTCAGGGAATATGACGAGTAAGGTGAATTTTAAAGCACCTTGGTTGCCACTATAATTCAGATGGGGATGAACCATGTATACGAGATTGGATTTCGAGCCTCAGTTGGATAAAAAAAAATAATAGTAACAACATGTTAAAAAAAAGCAAACAAGCACAAAAGGTTTGAGGGCTCACAATTAGGTTTGTAAGACGTGTTTTTATATATTTTATTTTATCACCCCTTCTTACTATATTTTTGTCATGTTATACGTACAAATGATTATTACTTTACTGGGCTAGGGATAAAAAAAACTTTCTAGAGGCTATCTAGACGCATTTGCGTTGAAAGAGAGTGAGAAAACATTTAGGAAAAAACCCTCAGTTGTCTTGATTTGTATTTGAGCCCCAATATCTTCACCATCAATAGGCCAGTCTAACATTAGAATTACACCTCAGAACAGAGTTGTTCAACTTAAAGTTACCTAAGGGCCCCATTTTAAATTCCTAGACAGTGTGCACGCCACACACGTGGAAATTATGTTCATACAGTATCAATAATGTGTTTTTTTTAAGCTTAGCAGAAAATCCGTTGCTTTTTAACTAAGTTATTTTGAGATTAATTGCTTTAAATTTTCTAATTTTATCTAATTCATATATTTATATAATTGATACAGTACATTACAGCAAATAATACATATAATAAATTTTACACAATTTAGGTCTGATCATGTTTAAAGAACTCCTAGGTGACGTTATTTTTTTTAACCTACTTAATGGGTCGCAGGCCGCAAAATATGCGGCCCGTTTGGCGCCAGTTTAATAGGCCTGCCTTAGACCATAAGTTAAGGAGCTCTAAATCAATACTTAATGTATATTATTAAGGTTTTATATTCCTTTAGTTGATGGAAAGCTTGACCAATCCACACTGAATGACACTCTAATGAAGGTGTCAGTCTCGTATTGTGGGGGTTTCCGAAGGAGAGGTTGGGATTTGAATACAGATCGAATGTAATGAGGTGGGGTTTTTTCCCCACTGAAGGGTTTGTTTGCATCTCCTCCTCCAATAAAATTAAGGTAAGTTTTCTCTAAAAATTATATCTTTTTCATTCCTACCCTACTATTTAAATAGGCGGATAGTCCGTACAGGAGGTAAGACAAGGGGTGACGGAAAAAAAAATCAACCTTAAGACTGATGAATAGAAAACCTTAAAAATCTGATGTAATTTTATAATCTAGTTTGTGTAACTACAGTCAGATTTAGTCCAATTTTCATTGGGAGGACCTTGTCTGACAGTTAGAAAATTTACTAAAGCTTATACTTACTTTTACACATTCATACGTCAAATAATGATCTTAAGTTGCCACTTTTGATAGACAAGCCATTATCAATACATAAACACACATATATAATAATTATTATTATTTTACCACCGTGTCTTACCACCCATTTGGGTTATGCGCCTTCTAATAATTACTTTAATGCGTTAGGGATGAGTAAGGTTTTATTTAGATGAAGTGTGCCCACATTTTTCATGTAGTGAGAGTGTAAAAGCATTTAGGAAAAAGCACGCACAGTACACGCAACCAGGATTTGAAACCCTATCTTCCCGTTATGGCAGTCTAGTATATTGCGAGGATGATACCTTAGACCATTTGGTAGCTGAAGCGGGTTATATAGGCCTATATATAGAGATAACTAGCCCACTTTGGTGACTGCATGGTCTAAGATGAGACTCTCACAGTAAACTAGATTGCCAATGACGAGGAGATCAAGGTTCAAATCTCAGTCAGGTGCACTGAGGTTTTTTTTCCAAAATGATCTTCCACTCTCCCTCTACGCAAATGCGGGTAAACTTCCCAATCCCTAAAACTATTAGCGTAATTAGTACATAGGCGTATAACTAGAAAGTGCAGTAAGATGCTGTGCTAAACAAAATATGATATATTTAAATTAGTGATATGTTATCAGTTTTTGCAGCAAAACCATGTGTATTTTCTAAAAGACACTTCCTATGAAACGTGACCCGCCTCGTTGGCGTAGTTGGCTAACGCGCTTGTCGTATTGAGCTCTACTGCTGAGGACGGGGAGATCGAGGTTCGAATCTCGAGCGGGTGAACTGGGGGTGGTTTTCCACTCTCCCTCCACGCAAATGCGGGTTCACTTCCTCTAATTCAACCTTCCCAATTCCTAATCCATTAGAGTAGTTAGTACTTAAAGCGTATAGCCCGAACGGTTAGTAAGACGCGGTGCTAAATATTATTATTATTATTATAATGAAACGCGGGTTACTGTAGCCACTAGTGTGAAAGGCGTTGTGAGTGTCAAGATAAACGTTAGAAGCTTTGCTTGCTAATTGACAGGTGACCTTGATGTCCCCCCAGCACATTACCTTATGAAGATTCTCGATGGCAAGGACATGTATGTGTACAGTAGTTGGAAAGTTCGGTCAAGGGTTTGGTTGCCGCGTGATGAAAACAGGTCAAGGTGACGGGTTTTTTTCTTTTACTAAACGCTCGTCCATAGAAACGGAAGGCTTCGGTCCGATATAAACACTTTATCAAGCTGTCACTCGTGTCGGTGGACACGTGGAACTAAGCTTCGATATCTTATGGTTCTAGTTTGACAGCGAAGGGAAAGTTGGAAGTTTGTAACTCCATCACCTATTTGGAGATTTTGATGTTATTTTGCGAGGGGGGTTGTATTTTATCTTGACGCACATAAGTACACTAAGCAGTGATACACTTAAACACCAATGTAAGAAATAGAAAGAGATAGGATCAAATGAGCAGTTCACGTTATGAGAACTCTTGTTTATTTAATGATAACACACTCCCTCTTCCTCTGTCAAGCATACACACTCACTCTACTATTATATCTTTGAGAGCGTTTACTTGATTACCTGCCTCGGTGGCGTAGTTGGCTAAAGCGCGAGTCGTGTTGAGCTCAACTGCTGAGGACGGGAAGATCGAGGCTCGAATCTAGGTCGGGTGAACTGAGGGTGGTTTTTCCTAAATGGTTTTCCACTCTCCCTCCATACAAATGTGGGTTAACTTCCTCTAATTCAACCATCCCAATTCCTAATCCATTAGAGTAATTAGTACTTAAAGCGTATAACCCGAACGGGTAGTAAAGACGTGGTGCTAAATATTACTAAATATTATTTACTTGATTTTTAAAACTAACCTTTTCTTGTTTCTTATTCGAGATAAATATTTGCTACCTCGGACGATTTCAACCCACATCCTGCCAGTTAGGACTCTTACAGGTCATTTTCTTGAGCAAGACAAATAGCCAAATGATTTATAAAAGCTGCGTTTACAAAAAAATAAAACTTCTCCAAAATAAAAAATAATAATTTTTGTGACACTTTTGGACTATTTCAAAAATTATTTATGACTTCATGGTTTCTATTTAAAACCTTATATCTTTAAAACTCGTTGATTAAAACGTAAATTTATAAATATGAGAAATCATATCTTGACCTGCCATGACGTCTTAGGTAGGCAATTTCTGTAAAACGGATCGCCTTGTGAATGTGGGGAATGCCAGGCCTCCACCATGGTTCGGATCCCACGTTAAACTGTAGGTCCTCCATTTCATCTCACAATCACCCTACCATCAAACATTAGCGTAAGTGCATATAAACCGATCGGGTAGTAAGACGCGGTGCTTATAATAATAATAATAATAATAATAATAATAATAATAATAAAACGGATCGGGTATACTGAGGGATCTTTTTCACAAGTTGTTTCACTCTATCTCATTGCAAATCAGGATCTACATCTAAGATAAATCAAGACTTCTTCGTCCTTAACCTATTAATTTAGTTAAAGTACGTATGGTTTGTTTGGTTGATAGAACCCACGGAAAGAAAAAAAAGGGTTTGGGGGTATTTAAACGATATTTGTATACATGTGTTATATGTTTCAGTGGCTGAACGGCTTAAGGCGTCACTCTCGTGTTAGACTGGCCTGCTGATGATGGGGAGATAAGGATTCTAATCCAAGTCGGGTCTACTCAGGGTGGGTTTTTTTTCCTTAAACAGTTCCACGCAGCTGCGGTTTGATTACCTCTTAAATGTTTCCTTCCTCATTCCTACTCCATTAGACTATCTTATATGTGTATAACCTGAACAGGTATTATAATGAGTTGATAATAAAATGTATTATTTAAATATGTGGGATGATGGGTGGCAGTTTGCATATTCTTGATAAAAAAAAAGTGTCAAGAACTATTGAATCATTCCGGATAATTTTACTTGGCATAAAAAACAACTTTAATGTAGGCCTACTACCAAATCGTTCATTCTCTCTCATATAGTCTAATATTATCATCTTAGACACATGAGAATATGATATTATTAATGATTTAAAACATTTCCAAGCTAAACATTTTGAACAAAATTAGGAAGGGCAATTTTTAGATACTACAAAATGTTCCCATTAGTCCTTTGTACGTAATTCATCAGTCATCATTAATCTATTAAAATGAGCCTGGTTATGTTAATGTAGGAATGCTAGACATAGAATTAAGGAAAACAAAAATGTTTAGTGAAATATTCCTATAGCTTAGCAAATTGAAATTTATTTGAATATTATTATAAAAATAGAACCAATAGCTAAAGGATGATTAAAAAGTAAGGAATTTTCTTGATACAATAGTTAATGGTAAGATAATTAAAGATATACAGGCGTAGGTTTAGTAAAATATTAATCATTTTTGGGACCAATAAAAAAAATATTTTCTTCCATCTGAAATTTCAAATGTTAGTGCCTCATTTGGATTCAAGAGAACAGTATTGCATACATGAATGGTATGATTTAATCTAAATATATTATCATTTATAGTCTAATATAGTTTGTGAACTAATTTTAAAAAATCATTCCTCAGTAATTATCCTCAAATGATTACTATAAAAAATGAACATACTTTTTTATTTACCATCTGAATCTACCCTTATTTACTAATTTTAAATCAAAACATTTAAACCATAAAAAAAGGTCAACCATAAACTAACCTTAAACAAATTTCCCCAGTAAACACCAGTATGCGGTGCTATTTTTAATTTTAGACACTCCCCAAGTATCTATTTTAAACCATATGGTTAAAGCCATTTTCGAGAATTTAATATTTTCAAAAATTAATCATCAGTAAACGGTTCATATTTTAATGTTAGCGTCAAAATTAAAATCAATCATCTAACTATAAAGTACAAACAAAAACCATCAAACTGGTACAACCGTAGACCAGGGAGACAGACGGACAGAGAAAGGTGCAAAAGGAATTTCGGGGGAACATAAAACGTCATAATCTAGAGGGCTAAAAATGTTACGATTACAATACTTTTTCTATATGAGAAAGCAAAAACCCCCATCGTTAGGAAACCACAGTGTAGGTTTTTTCTTCCATTTGGTAACTTTCTTTTTTTGGGGGGGAATACCAATATACATTTATTTTTTATCTCATAAATATTGACTAAATAATGTGCTTCAGCTAGGAAATCCTTGTTCTCTTGAGAATCAATAGACTTTCTCAAAACTAGCACAAGCTCATATGCGTTTAAATGAGTGTGTGACGTTCCCTAAACGTCACTCATTAGTCATAAAAACACCGAGAAGTTTCCTAAGCTGCAAGGAAACAATATAAAGGAAAGTTAACTGTGTCTTCAACCTCTATTTTTGTTTTTGTCTTTGTTGTCATCGTTGCAACCAAGGTGTACTTCCTGGAGATACTTGACCTGACAGAGAAGACCCTTTGTCTCTCGAGACACATATCTTGGTCTGTAACATTAACATAATCACGAGAGAGAGACACACACATTGAGTGTCCTGGTTACAGAGTGAGGCAGGGAAAGTGTTCCCTTTTCCAAGAAAAAAAAAAAGAGTCATGTTTCATCTTAACATCATCTTTTATTTATTGTAAAAGACAAGCTACATTTATCACGTGCTTTATTGAAAGTGTTTTGTAAGATTCCCTCTTACCGTACGTACATTAAGTAAATACCTTTCAAGTGTAATAGGAAGGGCTTTGTTTGACAGCTACAAAATATGCAAGATCCATACCTAAATTTTCTTACGAATGTACGGCTATCTGGCAGATAAAAAAGAGTACCAAATCGACATTTACGTTTCCACACGTCAAATGATGAGATCTGCATCTATAACTTTTGATCTAAATTATCAACATCCATAAAATAACACTAATAAAGTAGTAAATATTTTATCAATTTTGACCCAAAAAACAATATTTCTATTTTATAAAAATGTATCTAACAACATTCTACAGTAGTTTCAAATATCTATAAAGCAATTATATTAGATTAGTACCGTTAGGGACGCCACTTGCTCGAAAAGAAACATCATCAGACTGATGTATTTACTATGGAAACTGCAGTTCTGAAGCTTTAAAAATTGTTAAAACATTCCTCAAATAATTTCAAAAATCTACTTATAAGCCTATTAAAATATGTAATTATTTGTCTAAGGAAATATATAGGATATATGTTTATTTATTCTATCTAATTATCTTTGTCTCAGGACTTGTACACGCATGAAATGTCAATGAGAATGATCTAAAGTCATCTTATTATATATATACAAAATATGCTAAAGCTTAAATTGAAATATTTTTAATTACATAGGAACACTATCCCAATTTTAACTCGATTCATGTTTGGAAATGACAAACCACTTCTTAAGGAAGTTTCCTAACTATGACGAAACGACAAGTCAAAATAGAATTTCCTCATGTTGATGCATTTAAAGTTTTAATCATTGGGTTTAAAATATATAACATTAAACTCAAATCCATAAGTTCTTATATAATATTAAAAATAGTCTTATGTGGATAAAAAAAATATATTATTGATCTTTAATTAGTTTCTTATTAATATTTTTGATGAATTATTTTCCATGCATATAAGGCTATTTGATCTATTCCTGAAAAGGGTCACTACGAGTCTTTCCTTCAGAAAGTAGATTAGAAAAGTCCATAGAAACATTTGTTTATCTAAAATGGCAAGCGGGTAAAGGGTACAATATTTTAATTCATTTAAATTAGTTTGTAAATGACACCTGGACACGGGAATTGAACCCGGGAACTTTGGCTCAGTGCACCAATGTTCTATCACTGAATTATCCAGGATGTTTTCCATACTCGGTGCGTGAAGAATGACCCTGGATAGCTCGGTGGTAGAATATTGGCGCACTAAGCCAAATGTCCTGGGTTCGATTCCCTTGTCCAGGTGTCATTTTTCAACTAATTTATATCAGTTGACATTTTATCCCCTTCAAATGGACATTTTCTTAATTATAATTAAATGCAACCTTTGTGTTGATATTCAAAGAAAAATATAATTTTAAAACGCAAGGCAATGCTTACCAGGCTCAAATAGTTGAGTGAGTGTTTGTACTCGTGAGAGGAAGAGGGAAGTGCTCATTTATCAACACATATAAAAGAAGACTTGCAGGATGCATTGCTAGTTTTTCTTCTCTTTCTTTCTATTTTGTACATTCGTGTCTAAGTGTGGCAGTGCTTAGAGTGCTTAGGTACGTCAGGTTAAGATGCAGCCCACTTCGGTGGCCGCATGATCTAAGGCGCTACCCTCGGAGTAGACTAGACTGCTGATCACGGGAAATTTTGGTCGGGTGTACTATGGGTGGTTTTTCAAAATGGTTTGCCACTCCCCCTCGACGCAAACGTGTATACACTTTCTATAAAATATAACCTTCCTCTTCCTTAAAACCAATAGCGTAAACAGTATATAAGCGTATAACCCGAACGGGTAATAAGATGCAGTGCAAAAAAAAAATTAAGGTGCATCTCTCTTTGAAAAATAGCTTAAAAATCACCAAGTAGATGACGTCGTTAATCTTAATATATAAAAATACATATTATATAGTTCAGAAACCAATGGCCAAACTCCTTGCAAATTTTATCTCACAACACCCCACAGTCACACAGCTGGTATAAAGCTGACTCGTGTGATAAAATGTATTAACTCATGTAGTACTTACAATGACCTACTCCCCTGCAACACACAGCACACATAATACACATACAATCACATTTTAGTAGGAAGAGCCTTATCTGACAGCTAAAAAAAAGTTACTTGATCAACTTTAATGTATCCATGCATCAGCTCATGCAATATTCGGCTGTCACATTTGTTAGATATTATTAATACCTATAAAAATAACTATGATAATATAGTAAAATACTATCATTGATCAGCGCAAAAAAACATATTTTTGTATGTAGTTTCTTTACATGAAAATTGGATTGTACAAACGCGTCTCGTTGAGCAAACACATGTCTTGAAATCACCTGTTGTAACTGAAACACAGAAAACTTCAAGAATAGTCAACCATAACCCGAATGATGTCACAAAACACCCACAGTCAGCACACATAAAGGATTTCCCTTTCGCGCTAACCATTACGTCAAAAGAGGTCTCCCAAGTCGGTTCTACAGTTCCAACAGATTTCCTTTTCAAACATTTTAAGGCGATTGGTCCTTTTAATTTGACGTAGAAATGCAGAGCCACGGGAACGATCGGTTATCTTCAAGAATTTTGTTATCATTTTGTAATTTTCTTTTCGGAAGCGGTTAATTCTAACATAAAAAAATTGTGATTAAGTTATACTTTATATACACACCTTCTCTATGATTTTAACAGTGTTCAAATATCGATAAAATTGACATTTTTCAAGAGAAAACTGCCGGCTTCGTATCAAAATATAAGAAAATATAACAATTAATAAACGTCGATACATTATCTTAGAAGGGGTGTTGAAAATAATAACATAAAAATTTCGCTCGTTCTTGAGAAAAACTGATATTTCCAAACGTATGATTTGCCCTCAAGACCTGTCTGGTAGCTAGCGTTATCTACGGTTTCCGTGAATCATCTGTTCTTGTTGGCGTGGAGGGATACTTTGGTCAGTTGGGAAGCCACGCCATGTCTTTCACCCTCCCTTCCACCACCTCACAAAATATATCTTAGACTTGAACTCGACAGGCCCAAGGGCCTTAAGACTGATATAAGACTCGTATCGCAAATGACGGGAGATCCTTGTTCGAATTTCATTTGGGTGTACCAAGGGTGGTTTTTCCTAAATGATTTTCCACTCTCCCTACATGCAAATGATGGTACAATACTTATAAATGTAACCTTCCTAGTTCTTAAATCCATTAGCGTAGTTAGTACATAAGCGTATAGCCCTAAAGGATAGTAAAACGTGGTGCCAAAAAAAAAGTAACACCGGCCTAAGAAGGGGTAAAGAGGTGAGAAGTATAAAACACCTGCTTCATAACGACACACATTTGGATTGTGTATGCCACGTGGGTCAGATTGAACACACCGACAGGCCGTATTTAGCCTAAGGGCCGTAGTTTGCCCATCCTTGATCTAAAATCTATTTCTTGTGAAAATTAGACTCCCTGTGTTGTGATGTAGGACAAGGGATGGGGGAAATGGTTCTGTTGAGTTGGTAGCTGTCTTGTTGGACACTGCCTAGGTGCATTCATAATTACCGGCTAATACAGATAAGCGTGCGGACACCAGTTTAACACAGCGCCATACTGGCGCTAGTTGCATGCCAAAGCGGGATAAGTGCCACTTTTTGGCAGACGATACAACCTATTATGACATACACTTAGACAGTTTTAATTGTTTTTGTTTTTACGTTAACATTTTTTAAGTATTAACGCTATTGATTGTTATTAATGAATAATTTCATTTGTAATCCTTTAATTTTGAAAGTGTTTATTAGGCCTATACTTATAAACTATACGTCTTATAAATACACTACGGAGTAGCGAAATTTTATACATAAGGCCTACATTAGAGAAGGGTCGAATTAACATATTCTTGAATCCTAAACTTAATTTTATCTACTACTAATCCCAAATCCTGAATAAGAATTTTATAGAACATCTATAACATATATAGGTTTATATAATTATATATATGACTAGATGCAGATGGTAGATAATACTAGATTGGACCTGAAAGAGAAAGGTTGTAGTGAGGTGGACTGGATAGAACTGGTTCAAGTTAAGGGTAGGTGGCGTACTTTTGTAAGTGCGGCTATGAATATTTGTGCTCCTAATGTCATAAAGCAGGGGTCAGCAAACATTTTTTTGTAAAGGACTAAATATTAAGTATTTTAGGCCAAGAGGAAAACTCGAGGATATTTATGTAGGTAGGCCTACTCATAAGTCAACCTAAGTTTTCAAAAAATTACTGAACAAAGTGTAACGTTATAACACTATAAATAATAATATTATGTATAATATTGTTTGAAATACAGCTCTACCAATAACAAGAATATAATTGCTTTTTTTTTTCTATACAATTTCACCAAATTCAAAGTTAGTACCTCTATAATCAAAATTGATTGCAAATGTGCATTTGTTAATGCTGACCTGTATTGTAATTTCAAACATTTCATCTTTGAAAATGTTTTTTTACACAGTTAAGTGCTGTAAAATAAAGATATAAAACCCTGGGAATATAATCTTAATTGATCATATTCATCGCTTGGAAGTTATTTATAGAATTCTGTTAGATTCTCTTGAAATTTGCCTCTACACTGTAGATTACACTGTAGATTAAGCACTTACAAACGATGGTTAGGTGGAAGCTTCTCAAGTGCACAGTCAAATGGATTTTGAAATACGGAAATGTATTCTGCATTTGCATTAATATCTGAAGAAAGCTGCTGGGTTTGAATTTGAATTTGAAAATATATAATTCATTCTTAGCTCGTGGGCCGTATCAAAAAAGGCGGCTGGCCGGATTTGGCCCAGGGGCCGTAGTTTGTCGAACCCTGCTATAGAGTAAATGGGCCTATATAAGATATATATATATATTTGGCTATAGGTACATGTTTTCTAAGATTTGTATTCGATATTAGGGATAAATATATATATATATATATTTCACCTCGTCTAACAACCTATTCGGGCTATACATATACATGTTAATTACGCTAATATGAGAAAGATTAGCTAAATTTAGTATAAATATACCCATATCTGCAAGGATGAGTGGGCAACCCTTTAGAAAAAAAGGTTAGCTGTGACCTCGCCATCAGTGGCAATTCAGTCCAACATAAGAGTGACACTTTAGACTATGCAACCACCGATGCGGGCGATACTTAGAAGTTGTATAGAATCATACCATATAACTTTATGACTAGGATTAATTCGAATTATTAAATGCCCCTCGTGGATGGACGCGTGAATAAGTTTAAGTATTGTCTAGTTTGTTCACAAGCATATAACCCGAATGGGTAGTAAGACACGGTGCTATAATCTATAATTTTAGTTTGTTTACGTAATGACGAAGTGTAACCGGACTTAAGTCTTGGTCAAGTCTACTGAGGCAGTTTATATTAAACCGTTTTACAATCTAACTCCACTCAATTGCATGTGTAATGTACTCTTCCTATAGATACAGCCTTTTACATACCAACCATAACTTGTGGATGATTACCTTGACGGGTAGTTAAACCCATTATATATTATAGTAGGTGTTCTCTTTTTAAATAAATTAATTGCTTTGTTCAAATTTATTAGGTCAGGATGTACTATAAGCTGCTATTTTATTTACATCCAAAAACTCCTTCTTTTCTGGTTTGAAATCATTTATCAGTTGCATTAATTGTTTTTCTTATCCCCTTTTCTCTTACAGCTTACCGTCAATGACTTCACTCAATAAGCTATTTCTTCCAAAGAATGTATAATGTACGCCAACAGGGTTGGTCTGCTAGATATTCCTGGTCTTCTGCTAGCAGTGACGAATATGTAGCCGTCGTCTGAAGTTGGGACACTGTGTAGGTGCGTTTACTTCGGCTTGATGAGATAATGCGATGATTATGTAATGCGAGTAGAAGTCTTACATCCTAACTTAAGCCTGATTAACCAAACCATGGCAACCGGAGGAACAATACTTCTTCGGGGAAAATTATTATGGTACCACCGGGAATTGAGCTCGGGCAGCCAGGAATCCTGACTAATAGATCAAGAGGTCAGCCAGTTCTTCACATAATTTGACAGATCAAGTTGGTCTTTCCCTGGTGAAATCACCTGCTGAATGGATCTCTTATCCTCGACCCTTATTATAATTTCTTGGTTGGTTAATAGATTTGTCCCCTTTATCTTCTATATTCACCTCCAGCATCGAAATATAATAATGTGCATAGGTAAAAACATTTAAAATATTTTAGTCTATATACATTTAATACATTTTTCTTGATGGTAACAATGACACAAGCCTCTGTGGTCGAATGGTCTCAGATCACTCTAACAACATACTGAACTTCCGATGACAGGGGAGCTTGGGGTTTGAATCCTGGTCAGGTGTACTGATGGTGGTTTTTACTTAAGAGAGTGCATCATATACAAATCAACTTTGTGTTACTGTTGGCTAAAAATAGTAAATTTATACTAACACTATTGAACGTGGATCATTTCTGATTTAACATTAATAGAGATAAAGGGCAAGGGCCCTTATCCCTGTTGAGGGCAAGTTTAGAACCTATTTTGTAGCGTGGTGGAAGGGAGGGTGAAAGGTGTGGCGTGGCTTCACAACCGACCTAAGTATCCTTCCACGCCAACAGAACAGAACAGATGGCTCACAGAAACCGTAGATGGCGCTAGCTGCCGGACAGGTCTTGCGGGGAAATAATACGTTTTTAAATATCAGTTTTCTCGAGAACTAGTGAAGTTTTTACGTTAATATTTTCAATACCCTTTATAAGATAATGTATCGATGTTTATTAATTGTTATATTTTCTTATTTTTGGTTTAAGTCCGCAGTTTTCTCTTGAAAAATGTCAATTTTATTGATATTTTAACACTGTTAAGATTATAGACTTTTTGGTTTTGTCCCCTGTCTTAACCAAAGAAAATGTTTAGTAATCATTAAAATACTAATGCACTGTACACATTTCTTACATATCTTAGGTATTTTATTCCCCTTTTACTCCCAAACCTCACGTACACACATACATTAGCAGATGCTAATTAGGAGCTGAGTTGGTCCTGCTATGATAAACGCTCTAAATGTTTTCCCACTCTCCATCCAGGTAAATGATGGTAAACTTCCTCTAACATGAGCCTTCTCCAACATTTACACATTCGTGTAATTAGTACATATGCCTATCGGCCAAACGGGCAGTTAGACTTAGTGCTAATTTTTAAAGATCAATAATGAAGTTATTCCGTGTTTATTATCACCACTAGGATATGAAAAAAAGTGGTGTTGTATGACATATCATTTTCATTAAAGAAGAGCTCTAGAAAATGTCGTCACCTTTCCTTTGGTTTGACAACGAAACGATTTGTGCCTCCAACGAGGCAGTACCCTTAATGAAGTCTTAATTACTCGAGCAAGACAAACAAACTTGGTATTTAAGTCTCCGCGGTTGCTATCGCGTCTGTTCATCGTAATATACACTTCCACAGGTATAATTGTTCTTTTTACACACACGCAGCTGCAAGATAGTTTTAATGCATTTGAAATAGAGTCGAATTTTCTTTATTCTCTTCTTACCTAGAGCGTTGTATAAACATTTATATTCAAATTACGGCCAGACAAACAGTAAACAGCTCTTGAAGTGAAATTACAAATAACGCTCGCTACCAAAATCACACCCCATGACTAGACGGGAGCGTGAGTTGTGATTTGAATCAGGCGTGAAATATCGCGATCTGACCGGACCCACAGGTAGAAAAAAACCTACGAAAACAAAAGAAGATACCAATACAAATACATAATATATCGCCCCATGTAAACTTGTTAAAGGAATATTTGTAACTCTTCAAATGGAGCTCGGTTACAGACAAATAATATACCCAGACACTCAACCTCCAGGTTAAAATGGTTACGCTTCTTTTGGCAGCTTGAGTACTTCGACACTAGGATCGCTGTGGTTAGTCCTATCATCACCCAGCAGTGACACTAGCGCAGCCTAGTGTTGAAGGACTCAAGCTGACCAAAGGAGCGCAATGAAACTTCCGTAAGTTTGACAGTCTGTTTCCTACATGTATGTGACCCCGGCCTGTCGAATAGCGACATGTCCTTTTTAAAGACGCGTTGAGTGATATTTTACTGCACTGTATAGCCCGTTACACTTGAGAGTGTAAGAAACTTGAGAAAAGGGAAGTTCTGGCAGGTTTTATTTTATAAAAAAAACTTTTTTTTGTCAAAATAAATAAAATATTTCTCCACTTAAAACACAAAAGTTTAATTTTTTTCAAAGGTGATATCAACATTTGTTGAATACCTGTCAAGTGTGTCCTGGAATTTAATGACAACTTTTTCTCTTTGTTTAAAATGTTTCTCATCGAATGCCGCTATGCGCATGACAGATATTCATCAACTGTTGATGTTAACATGTGAATACAATTAAACTCTATCTTTATACAGTAGAAATATTTAATTTGTTTTAAGCACAAATGTTTTGTTAATAAAACTGCAAAATAGATGATCTTTTCTCGCGTTCCTTTTATCCCCACCTTGAAACCATCATTCCAGCGTTATTTATCTTTAGTTTCAAGTGATATTTCCTACTAGTCTCCTTCCCTAGCAAACCTTCCCCCTCGAACCCCAACAAATAAATTCTTAGCTCCACCACTGGTCCTTGATACTTGTACTTTGCCTTAGCATTCTTCCATTGGGACATCCTTTATTTTAGCACCGTCCTATACGAATCTGTATTTTACTTTATTTTGGGTTATACGCTCACATCTGTATTATTACGATAATGTGTTAGAGATGAGGACGGGGAAAATTAGAGGGAGTGTACCCAAATTTACGTGGAAATAGAGTGGAAAACTATGCAGCCATAAACTACCCTTAATATACACACGGCCAGAATTCAAACCCATGATCTACCCGTCATTGGCATTCCAGAATATTGCAAGAGCAACCACGCCTTATAAGGGTTTGGAAACCATTTTGATATCGTGGGTCGTTTAGGTTTTAAATTTAAGAATTGGTAGCCCGTATGATTAAAAAAAAAATTTACACCCCCCTTCGGTACCCCGTGGTATAATGCGTTACTCTCATATCAAACTGACCTGCCAATTACAGGTAGATCAGGGTTAGAATCCCTGTCAGGTCTAATGAGTTGTTTTTTTCGAAATGGTTTCCCACTCTTCTTAAGGCAAATGATGATGTATTACCTCTAAAATGCTTCCTTATCCCTACCCTATTAGAGTAATTATCATATATGTATATAGCCTGAATGGGTGGTAACACGCGGTGCTAAAAAAAAGAAAGAAATGTATATAATCTCTTTGAACCAATTGTGTTCGTTATTAGCTATACGCTATACATAAATATAGGCCTAGCACAAGGCACTTCATATGGAGATTTGACTGTACTCATCATGCACGAATATGAAATATATAGTTCTGGTTTTACAGAGATTTTGAGTCAGGGACAGTAACTAATTTTTTTACTGGACGTGTCGGGCCAGATTATAAACAGGGGCGTAATAAGAATAATTACTGACACCTTAGTTCGTTTACTGGTAGGTGATGAGATGGGCAATGTCGCTACTTAGCATGGTTGTTGTTTTTTTAAACGCAAGCTCACTGACACGCCATACTACCATTACATGACAGTACATAATATGTGAATGAACTAGGACAGAGCTAGAACGGTATAAGTCCAGTCATGGAGGTGTTTAAAAATAATATCGTATATAATCACTATATACACGCCGTCCAGCCCCATGGTGTAGTGATCAGTTCAGCTGGCTATGAGTCTAGGAGTCTTGGGTTCGATTCCCGGATGGTACCTTAGGCGTATTTACAGAAAGGGGAATTATACCAACAGTCACCAGGGTTTGGTTAATAAGGCTTAAGCTAGGTTTAAGTGTTTCCACTGGTTTCAAAACCTCATATTCACCACCATCATCCCCTCAGCTCATCCGGTCATGGAAAGAACCTCCACGTAAAGGATGTACGATTAGTACATTCGGGCGTACATTGGGCATCTGTACATTAGTACTGACTAATCTTACCATTGCTGGGCTATGAATTATACAAACCAGACGCACTATATTATTTATATTACTATACACACCGGTGGGCAAGGAGACCAAGGCGTTCGTCTCTTCTAGTTTGCGGTGAATCGGTAGGCAGAGGTTCAAATTCTATCCAGGTGTAATGAAGATATTTTTTATTCCTCTCTGGTTTCCTACTCTCCTTTCACGCAAAAGCGAGTACTATTCATATAAAATCCTACCTTTCTCATCCTTATCCCGATATTTAAAATATGTCCGGTGAAGCATGTAAAGATAGTAGGGTTTAATAATTCATAAAGATGAGATTAAAAAAAAATCATAGATCAATGAAGCACGATGGTTAGGCCTATTTATTAAACCAATCGAATAAGATATATATATATAGAGAGAGAGAGAGAGAGAGAAAGAGAGAGAGAGAGATAGCTAAGTGAAGGTTATATATATATATAGAGAGAGAGAGATAGCTAAGTGAAGGTTATATATATATATATAGCTAGATATCCGTGCACAATTATAATAATATTTGTATATAAAATTGTATATATCTTATTAATTCACATATTATCAACACCATCAGGCCCGTTTCGTTGGCCGAATGGTCTATGAAGTCACTATTGCAATAGACTGGACTTCCGATGACGGGGAGATTGTGGTTCAAATCCCAACCAGGTGTTTTTTAATAAATGATTCTTCCACTCTCCCTCCATGTAAATACGGGCACACTTCCTCTAAATTTAACCTTTCTCATCTATAATACGTGTCAGCATTATTAGTAATTAATCGTAAGCCTATAACCCAAAAGACATGAGGATGAAAAAAAAATCAACATCTCTCCAGATGTCATAGAATCATTAAATGCGAGTATATAACTTTCTCTTTAGCCACAGTCTATGATAAAAATTCAAAAACTTCGTTTTTTTTTGTGTATCCTATTTTGCGTGGAAGGAAAGTTGGACACCAATTAGGGTAGGGGGTGGTGGTGGAAAAACTCATCACACATGGAAGATATTCTAACTTACGTCTCCCTGTCACCTCAAATACAAACAATTTGAGACTGAAACATTTGTCCACGTTTACATTAACATAGATTTCTGAAAATATCTCAACTTCATTGTATTTATTTATTCAAAATAACTAAGGTAAGCTCTCTTAACCGACTGATTATATCAGCACATGAAAATTTCTACGAGTAAGAGCTATAGAGTCTACCAATTTTGTCGGGAAAGGTATTTTATCATACTTTGCAGGGTTCTTTTACATGCCATAATCGACATTGGATCGATGGTTTTACTTCCCCTCCGAAGGAAGTTGTGCTACGGATTTTATTATTCAAGGAAAAATCCGTTGGCTCCACCTGGGTTCGAAACCATGGACATCGTGTCCTGAGGCGATCACTTCTCCCCCCGCCCTCCCCCCAAGACCAATGACGTCTACACGATTACATATTTTAGGTACCAGGTGGCGAGTAAGATGCGTTGATACTGAAAAGAAAATGGACTTGTGCCATTGCTGCTATGAATCCCATATGTATACTTACACGCGAATAAAATGTTTTTAAAGTTACCTCTTGAAGCACTCTTTTATTACCCTCTGAGTAGTACTTAAAACGTCACTTTAATTAATTTAATGCCGCCACTAAAACTCTGTTGAAATCGTAGCTATAACATCAGAAGGTACCATTTACACGTCATCAGTCGTCATAGACCATTCCCTGTCTACGCTAATGTGGGTGCATTTCCTACAAAGTAAGATATCCATCCCTTAGATTATGCCGTTTAGTAGACTGGATCCCTGGTGACAAATGAAACGAGGTTCGAATCTCGGTCGGTTGTACAAGTGGTGGTTTTTTAAGATGCGAATTATCACTGCTGTTTTAATCCTCTCCCTAAACTACTGCGGGTACATTTATTATAAATATATTTCCTATCACCTACCTCTTATAAAAATCTGACACAGGGTGTTATGTTCGATATAAAGCTCAAAATAAAACCGAATTACTTTATAGCTACTGTGTTGAACGTTTTAATAAATATAAAGGCTACTAGCATTGAGGGACATGTGGTCGGCTGGATGTTAGTTTCTTCTAGTCTAGCTCGACAGTGATTGGGAGGTTAAGGTTGGTATCCCGGTTAGGTATACTGAGGGTGATTTTACTTAAATGGTTTTACACTTTACCGTCACACAAATACTCGTACTGGCCCTTTTTATGTTTTTAGCAAACCAGTAGTTTCACACATTACAAACCTGTATTGTCTCAAATTTGCCAACTTGTGGTGTGCCAACTTACCAACTTGTGGTGTCCCGATTTGCAAACTCGTGGTGTCCCAATTTGCCAACTTGTGGTGTACCAATTTGCAAATCTGTAGTGTGCCAATTTGCAAGCTCGTGGTGTCCCAATTTGACAACTTGTGGTGTACCAATTTGCCAACTTGTAATGTCCCATTCGCCAACTTGTGGTGTCCCAATTTACAAACTTGTGTTCAATTTGAGATTTTATGGTGTCAATATTTTCAATCCTGTGGTGTGACAAATTTAAAGCTGTTAGTTTCACAAATATATCCATATTTATTGGATGGATGTTGAAAATCACTCCCAACTAACTCATTTCAGATTCAGACCTTGACCTTCCCATTATTGTTATACCAGTCCACCCCATGCCCTAGATCTTATACATGTCTCCCAGTGCCCTTAAGTGTGTCTTAAAAAAGGAAATATCCCACTTGTGTTAATTACCTCTAATTAAGTCATTACAAAATAACATTTTGGGCCTGTACTGATGTACAAGCGAACAAAGGTGTCAAGGCTCGTCTATTTTGGTTTGCTGGCGATAAATAGGTTAGGGTTCGGGTCCTGGCAAGGTCTACGTAGGAAAGTTTTTCATAAATAGTTTTCCACTTATTTTTTCTTATCTTTATAGTGGTCATAATTCCTGGCTACAGATCCAGAGATCCCGAATTCGAGCCCCAGTTCTTACAGAATTTTCTGTTAAGCACTAGATCTGAAAGCGTGTCAACATAACCTCGTGAGGACAGTTAATGAGGAGTTACTTGAATACAGAAGTAGCAGCTCCGGTCTAGAAAATTCAGGTTAACAGCCAAGAGGGTCCGTTGTGTCTGACAACGTGACACCATCTATCTGCAAATCTTGGCACACTCTTCACCAACATATGGGGATCACTCGATCAGTTTAGCTCTCTTTTGGTCTGAAGCAATGGAGTGTTTCCCCCCCCCCCCATTTTAGACGTGGGTACATTCTTCTCAATTAGTTCTTCCTCATCCTTACGTCTAGTACATTAGTGCAAATATACCAACCAGTCTCATGGTATAGTGGTCAGCAAACCTGGCTACGAGCCTAGGTTCAATTCCCTGCTGGTGACATGGGTATATTTCTTATAAGGGGAATATTAAACCAACGGCCACCAGGGAATGGTTAGTTACACTTAAGTTAGGTTAAGTTAGGTTACGTGTCTCCACTGATTCCACACTCTCACACACACTTTTACCAAACACTGACCACCCTGGAAACATAGCACACGACACGCCACTACAATCTTCATAATATAGGCCTTATGTGTGAGTGAGAAAAACTACTAGATCTACTTTAACGTATTAATACGTCATACCATGTGGTCTGCAGCTGCCACTTTTGATAACTATTATCGATCATATAAACTAGTTCAGCTCCATCTCTGGTCAGATTCATTGTCTACAATGGACTCTATAGCTTCTGGTTGCAAGTTGTTACTTTCATTGATCCATCTCACTCTCATTTATGGCTTTGACCCTATATGAAAGTGGCAGAAGTATGAATGATACTAGTAGTAACATTCAATATACAGCCATTCCTTGTGAGGAATGGAGTGAAGGTGTCCCTTGCAGGGTCAGTTGAAGTATGAATGATACTAGTAATAACATTCAATATACATACAGTCCTTGTGAGGAATGGAGTGGAGGTGTCCCTTGTAGGGTCGGTTCGTGTATGAACGATACTAGTAATAACATTCAATATACATATAGTCCTTGTGAGGAATGGAGTGAAGGTGTCCCTTGTAGGGTCAGTTGGCATCTTGACAGACTGATGTGCAAGAGTACCTTCTGGCCCAGTGAGGGAACCTTACTCCTCATTTCCCTAGTATACCTCTTCAGTCCTGCCTGGGTTTTACAGCTGACCTTTAAACTGTTGAGGATTCAACCAAACCTGGGGGTTGAGTTCCATACATGCATATAAAATAACACTTATAACATAGTAAAATGCAGCATTAAAATATTTTGCTACTTTGAAAAAATGTCCTTTTATTGGTAATTGGACTGTAGAACATACACCAAGTACTTTTTCACTTTGCCATTCCCTCTTCCACCCTCTTCCTCGTCCATGCGAGCGACGAAGGTGTGAAATGTTCTGTAAGCACAGTCCTGTGTAACCTGTATAACACCTCTGGTGTTGTCACATACATTTCATAGTACTTACGTAACGTGTTCTTTTGACATGCGCTCAACATTATTATGATTTCAGGGTCATTCCTGCGAGCGTCATAACAAGTAGGGGCCTCGAAACAGCGCGTATGACAGGTAGATTCTGCGCATGCACGGAAATACGTATTCCATTTAGTTAAGTAGGATGTTTTTGATTCAGGAAGATTTGAGGGAAAAAAACTACGTCAGAATTCTAGTTTTACAGTGAATTCACACGTTTGCTGAAAAACAAGAGAAGAACTTAAATGTGTTCACGTGATAAGCTCTAAAACCAATCACAAGAAATCAGCGTGGGTCGTTTTGCACTAGTAGAAACAATATCAGCTTTGTCCGCACTTCTCCGTAAAAATCGATGAGGAAGAAATTATCTAATTTTAAAGCCAGTCGGCTCCAGTCCTGCCAATTTAGCGACTTTGTCGCTAGACGTAGTGACTCTTATGGATCTGAAACGACTAATTTTAATTCTTAATGCCTAACGGCTAATTTAGTGACTGGCGAATTTACTTAATTTTCTGTCAATTTCAGGTTCATTATTTTAAATTTTAATGTTGTAGAATTTTGATTTTTGAACTACCGTACTGCATGAACGCATAATGCATTACTTCGGTCCACAGATGAGCTCTAAACTATATATATGTTATTCACATGCGTATAACCCGAACGGGTAGTAAGACGCGGTGCTAATAGTAATGTTATTCACAAATCACAATTACATCGTTCCGAATCCGGGGATCTTGGTTTGGCGACAAATCTGATGACTTTTAATTTTTCGCTTAGCGACAATCTAGGGACATTTTGGTACTAACCTAGCTACAGTACTAATTATGGTCATTGGCAACACTGGTTGACCCGGTCAGTGCGCATGCGCTTAAACCTAACGACTCATTATGCGTATGTGCCATAAAAACGAGATACAAGCGTACAGATGCGCCTTTTGTTTGGAAATGATAAAAAACGTCCTTTTCATAAAAAGTGAGTGTGTCGTTATGTTCTTATGTTAGTTTATTAATATGATCTAGAATGTCTGCATATTCACTAAAAAGTTACACTAATGAGGCTGCCGAATAGAAAAGATGAGTTAAAGAATAATAGTACCCATATTTTCGCGGGGGATTGGGAAACCCTTTGATTAAAAACCATCCACAAATACCAAGATTAGATTATAACCTTTACCTCTCCGTTATCAGTAAATCTGACTAGTAAAATGAACTTGATGTTTAGTCCGCGTGACCATAGATGCGGGAGTCATCGGTTCGAGATGATTTTTAGAAAGTGAATCGCATAGCCAATATTTTATTTTATCATATAAGACCAGGTAATTTAACTTGAAGTTTCTAATCACGCGTACAATATAACAATAAGATTTACATACCATTACAAAATTATTGCTAATGCTCCACGTTTAAGGTGGGTGTCAGACTTCTGTGCTGGCGGCCGGGGTTCAATCCCCGGTCTCGGCACAGATTTATCTGATTTCCAAATCCTTCCTTCACCTCTGACAAGACATCTTGTGAATGTGAGGAATGCCAGGCCTCCACCGTGGTTCAGACTCCTGTTAAACTGTAGGTCCTCCATTTCATCTCACAATCATCCTACCATTACACATTAGCGTTAGTGCGTACAACCCGAACGGGTAGTAAGACGCGGTGCTAATAATAATAATTTAAGGTGGGGGTGTATGGAACGCGATTTAAGTTGAGTGTGTTTGCAGTTTTTATAGCAAAAAATTATTTTGGCCAAAATAAATAAAATATTGCTCCAGTAGAAACAATGGTGTTTAATTTTCTTGACACAGTGCTATCAACAGTTGTTTAATATCTGTCAATGATATTTAAAAACTGTTGATATCAATATGTGAAGAAAATTTAAACTATTGTTTCTACTGGAGCAATATTTTATTTATTTTGGCCAAAAGAATGTTTTCCTATAAAAATTGAAAAAACACTCACCCTAACTCGTGTTCCATACTCTCACTCGAAGTAATTTGAATATAAAATTATAAGCGTTCGATTGAGTGCCTCGGTTGTAAGTTTTTGAATACTTTCATATGATAGATTGACTGATGTCTTAAATCAAGTCAACAACGTCCATTCTCAGCGAAAAATGTTCTATTGAATCTAGTATTAATTGGTTTTCTGTCTAATTGGATTACCAAGACAAAATATCAAATTCAAATCCAAGGAGATATTATGGGAGGTATTTCAACTTGAAACCCAAGGAATTTATATATATATATATTAACGATAAGAACAATACATAATTTTTAACATAATATACAACACAGAGAATTTTTTAAGTTTTTAATTTTATATTTATTTGAGGTATTTAACGTGATTATACCAGCACACGAGAGTTCTATGAGTGAGAGCGAAAGATCCTACCAATTTTGTCAGGAAAGGTATTTTCTCACACCTTCCAGGGTTCTTTTAATGCCACAATCGACATGGGACAAATGGCTTAGCTTCCTCTTCGAAGGAAGTTGTGCTACATATTTTTATCGTTCAAGAAAAATCCATCGACCCCTGTGGGGCTGGAACCCACGAACATTGGGTCCTGGAGTGAGCACTTTACCCCAAGACTATTGAGGTTGACCATTCTACGTGTTTATTAACTTTTTCACTCTAAAATACTGTGGTTACATTAACGTTATTTAAACAGTTATTTTAATTTCGGAATTCCTTAACTCGCAGTTAGTCATTAAAAAAAAAGTATTGATGTGTTCATGACTGTTTAGTAATTTAAAGTCAATTCAATTTATTTGTACTGGATAAGTCTTCCAACATTAATTCGAGCTATACTTCTCTGATCTTTGATATATTTTTGAAGTGTCTACGAAGTTCCATTATGCTAAAATTCCTTAGCCTAAAAAGAGGGAGGGAGCTAACTAAATCAACTGATCAAAGAACCACTAGTATATTTATAAATAGGGCCATATGCTCTGAAACTGTCACTCTCCATAAATAATATCAATTTATATAAATAATTATAATACTAAGGTAACATAAAAAAAACTTGTACTTTCTAAAAGTTCTTTTCTACCAGAATACTATTAAATACCTAAATTAGTTTTATCCATTCAATTAATCTTATTTTCTTACGTTGAGGTGTTCCTCGAGGGAACGCTACAACGGTTAGGTACGTAGATACACCTTATTCACGGCGGGAGTGTAAGTTACTAGCTAGCATACAGTTTTTTATTGCGAAGATATTCTTAAGGTCACTAATAACAACCTATCTGGAAATAATTAGTATTTGCTTACCTATATCATGTTATCAATAAAAAGTGTTTTAAAACGAGACAGATCTGGTTACCAAACCCTTCCTTCACCTCTGACAAGACATTTTGTGAATGTGGGGAATGCCAGGCCTCCACCGTGGTTCGGATTCCACGTTAAACTGTAGGTCCTTCATTTCATCTCACAATCACCCTACCATTACACATTGGCGTAAGTGCGTATAACCCGAACGGGTAGTAAGATGCGGTGCTAATAATAATAATAATAATAATAATAATAATAATAATAAAACGAGACAGATAATACTTCTCTAAGAATTACTGTAAGAATGACGTTTTGGTAAATTATTATTACTATATTTAGCACCGCATATTACTACTCGTTAGTGTTACACGCCTATCCACTAATTACACTTATGTGTTAGGGACTAAAAAGGTTTAATTTAGAGGAAGCGCAACCGGATTAGGGTGGAGGAAGATTGGAAAACCATTTAGCAAAAACCACCCTTAGTGCACCCGACCAGGATCGAACCCCAACCTCCCTGAAAGGGGCGCGTTAGACCATGTGGCCGAGTAGTAATTTATTGAAAGAACAAAATATATTATTAAAACTATTGTGTTTTTTATTCCTATCGCGGTTGTGGCAACAGAAGATATTATTGTTCAAAAAATAATAAATTAATACTTATTATATTCAAACCTGTATCTTGTTATAATTGGCCACCAATTTTTTTTTTCAAACTTAGAGAAAAAACAAACATTCAAAATATTAATTACCAAATAAAACCTTTTTATTTTGTAAACAGTGCCTGAACACAACGCAATACACTTTTTTATTACGTCATCAACTTCTCTTGTTTCAGATTGTTCAACATATGATGTTATGAATAGAACGCAGCATTTAAAAAAAATCTCTCGTTTGTAAAGCATTTTTAAATGAACCACAAACACCGTTTCAACAATGCCTATTTTCGGTTAAATTAATGTTTTCATAACGTAAAATCTTTTTAAAGAAAAAGAATGATTAAAAGCAAATTGTTTGTTGTGAAAGTTTTGACTTCAAAAAGTACCACCATCTCAACATATTTTCCTGCAGATCATAATTATGTTTTACCGAATGGATACACGGTGGCTTCTCTTAGCTATCACTTAACTACTCTCCCACCGTAGATGAACACTACACAGAAAGTCGTCGTAAGAAAAAATAAGACACACACAAAAAAAAAAATTAGTCCCCTTCTTGAGGTTATCTGTGCAGTAACGGTTTTTATTACGGCACAGTCGGTCTGTGAGATTAGGGCCAGTCCACTAATATGAGACTAGGTGGGTTTGACAGCCGTCCCATGACCCCACAAGAACCGTTTCGATGGTCACATGGTATCAAGCGTCACTCTCGCAATATATATATATATATACACTAGCCCCATGGCTTCTTTGGTGCTGACTGACAGCTGAAAGATTTGTAAAGTTACCAGAGCAAATTATGTATCCCTACGCCAAACCATATGATCTGAAAAACATGTGTTTAGCAACTTTAGCTTCTGATGGTCAAAATTTAGGTATAAACCTAAATTTTGATTGTCAGAAGTCAGTTGTGAGCGGTCAGTCAGCACCAAAGAAGCCACGGGGCTACTGTATGTATGTATATATATATATATATATATATATATATATAGAGAGAGAGAGAGAGAGAGAGAGAGTCACCGCGCCTAACTACCCATTCATGTTAAACGCATGTATTTAATAATTACGCTAATTTGTTTGAGATGAGGAAGGTTGAATTATTTTAAGGAGGGAAACACACCTACGTGGAGTGAGAGTGGAAAACCATTTAGGTAAACCCTACTAAGTAAACTTAACCAGGCTAAGATGTCTGATCTCCCCGCCATTCGTTGTCCAGACTATGGCGAGATTGACTCCTTAGACCATTCGCCCACCGAAGTGGGACATACTCTCAATATACTGTATTGCCGATGATGGGGAGATCGGGGTTGAAATCCCGATCGGGAGGGTGGATTTCCCTAAATGGCTATCAACTTTAGGTCCACGAAAATGCGGGTATACTTCCTCTAAAATAAACCTTTCTCGTCTTTAACAGATAAGTGTAAATAATACAATCAGATATTCATAGGAAGTCCGTTATTTTAAAACTGGAAACCCATTTTGTCACAAAGGTGTAATTGAAAATATTACAAATGTATTTACACTCGCTTCAGTGGATGAATTGTCTAATGCGGGTTATAATGACCTGTTAATGACGGGGATATCGAGGTTCGAAACTTGCTTGGGTTTACTAAGGTTTTTTTTTCCTAAATGGTTTCTCTCTTTCATTCCACGCAAATGCAGGTACATTATCAATAAAATACTTCCTTCCTCATCCCTACCTCATTAGAATAACACTCATGCGTATAACCTAAACACAAGATGCGGTGGTAAAACAAAATTGTCTTCATTCTTAGTTATTTTAATTAGTAATGAGAAGATAAATCATACTCTAATCTGTTAGTAACTTATTATTGAAAGCTTTATATAACTTTTTAAATGAAGTTTATAATTAATAAATTAAGAAGACATCATTATAGAATAGAAGTTTTAATAATTTTCAATTAGTCATAGTGGTCGAATGTCGGTTTCTTAGAAAAATAATTTTAGTAAGACGTGGTGCTAAGAATTACAACAAAAAATTGCGGATAGTCCGGATAGGTAGTCTAGTAAAACTCTATGAATATATATTACCCTCACTGTACTCAGATGAGATTCGAAACTTGACCTCACATCCAGTGTATTTCAAGCGTTTTTGCCTGAAACCATAGATAGTTTTTGTCCATGACCATACGGTCTACTAAATAGTTTGTCACGACGTCCTCCATTTGTGTTTGGAAGGGGAAAGAAAGGTATCTCTTGTAACACAAACAACACGGCAGAGTTATACCTACTTCTAACTCCTTGTCTCCTGGGACAATCGCTTCGAGTAGCCTAAAGACACTCGTGCACACACTCTGAAAAAAAAAACACCTGTCAGTTCAACATTGGAATAATAATATACATAACCTTAGCGACGTTGCCTACTTGGTAAATTTAAAATTAATTTACAAAGCGGGTTGCATCTTAACTGACGCCTTTATGGTGTAGTAGGTGTCACAAGAAAATACCAGTGTTAAAAAAAAATAGGGATCATTGTAATCGTATGGACAGTCTGCGTAAGCACTTTATGAGGTAGGATTATGTGAAGAGGGGGTTGGTTCTCTACCTGAACCTAGCTTTGTGGAAACCGTCAGATTGACTCGAGATGAATATTTGTGTCCTCTTTCTCTAGTGAAACAATGTTTAAAACGATAGTGTTTTTTTTCATGTCCGTTGATGATGTTGAAGTAATCAAGCTCTCCCCCGTAGCTCAGCCGTCTTAACCTGGAGGTTGAAAGGTCTGGTGTATCTATATCAACATGACTCGCCTCGGTGGCGTAGTTGGCTAACGCGCTAGTCGTGTAGAGCTCGACTGCTGAGGACGGGGAGACCGAGGTTAGAATCTCGGTCGGGTGAACTGGGGGTGGTTTTTTTCCTAAAAGGTTTTCCACTCTCCCTCCACGAAAATTAGGGTTCACTTCCTCTAATTCAACCTTCCCAATTCCTAATCCATTAGCGTAATTAGTACTTAAAGCGTATAACCTGAGCGGGTAGTAAGACGCGGAGCTAACTAATAATAAAAAAAGTATTAATATGTGTTAAAAATATCATAGTTCAGAGAGTAAGGGCATTAATGCATCTACAGTTTTTGTAGTGGGCCATTAACTATTGGATAATCTTCTTCTGAGAAGTTAAGTGGAATTAGCAGAACAGTTAGTAGAATTCCTTTAATGGTGTAAATTAGTTCGTAATCACTTGGTATCAAATAGTGTCTCCAAATGGGATCATACCTAATGTTCCCTACAAAGCTTTTAAGAACCTCAGACACCAGTCTGTATAGAGAGCTTCCCAGTTCCGTGTATTCCATAGACGCAAGTAACGGATTGTTTATCCAGACCAAATATCTACACATCCATACAAATTGTTAATGGTGTACGAAGCTTCGTAAAGTCGAAGTCTGAGTCGGAGGTCAAATTTCCTTCGGCTTCGACTTCGACATCGACATCTACAATAAACTTCGCATATTCGAAAAATTTCGGAGGAAGGATAAAACTTGGATAAACTATCAAACAATTTAATTTTATCTTAATAAATATTACACATTTCAATATTTGATCGTTTTAAAACCGTTACTAAAGATAATTTTTAACACAGACTAACAATTTAACTACCATAACGTAAGCATAGATCGAAAGCGGGTAAGTAAATATAAATATAGATATATTATATTCACTATCGCCAACATAATTTTGTAAAAAATAAAAATACCTATAAATAAATAACACCAAGGTTACTGGTATGAAACAGAGAAATCGCTTTAGTTGTGCTATCATCCCAGCTCACGTCTAATATTTGGTCCGTAATATTTTCTCTCTTTGGAATTATCTGTGACAAATTTACAAGTGCATTTTGTCACATAAGTTTTTCATAGCTTCTTCTCGTTTTTTTTACTATTCAAAATGGCAGATAAGTACAGTGGGAAACGAAAGCAGAATTTAATTTATAATTATTATCATAGAAATGTAGATAAAAATACATGCATATTTAAAATTTGCAAAATAATTTTATCAACTCCACGATGTAGGCAAATATTAAAACTTTATTGATAATTTACTAAGCTTATCAGTCAGCCTGTGTGCATTAATTATTAATATAGGCCTTCGAATTCAACTTTTCTTCGCAAGTTTCAAGCTTCGCTTCGATTTCACTTCGCATTTAAAAAGTGGCCTTCGCACACCCCTACAATTTGCTACTAACAAAATGGTGTTATTTGGGTTAATTAAATCATTTATTTAAATGGTAACTAATGTATTCCTTCTAGAACAAATCAAGCCAATCGTGCAACAAATTTCGTTTCTTCTGAGTTTAACTGAATAAGAAAGCTCGTGAAGAAATAGCGCTGCGCATGCGTAGTAAGGTCCTCTAAATTTTCTTTTCGTGTACAGACGGACTTTCTCGGCTATTATCTCCCGCAATCACTGTCGAGTAGACTTTGTTCATACGTCATAATGGTTATTTTGTTATGATAAGTGACAGAAACTGTCTTAATATAAAAATTAAATATATCTGATGTTTAAATCAATCATTAGTCAATAATAGGGTGAAGGAATATTTAGTTTTAGATGTATTGAGCTAGGTTTTCTAATTGCTGAAGGTAGTTTACCTTGATGTTCGCAATTTAACAGCTTACGTATTGTACCACTGAGAAGCAATGATATCCATCTAGGGCTGTGCAGATCTACATATCAACCAAAATGTGTGTGTGTCATAAGTGACATTTTAATAAATAATTTTGGTTCGTGTTCTTAAGAGGAGGGAAAAAAAAGTGATTAACCTGCACATGAACTAAAAATTAGTACAAAAGTAAAATCGTGTTTAACGACGTTGCCTACTTGGAGATTTCGAAGCTATTTTGCAAAGCGGGTTGCATCTTAGCTTGACGCACCTAAGCAGTATCACACTTAGACACCAATGTACGAAAAAAAGATAGATGGAAGTAGATAAGCAGTTCACTCTGAGAGGAGATCATGTTTATGTGCTGGTAATCCTTTCCCTCTTCCTCTGACGAACTTACATGTTTCAGATAAACAAATGCTACCACAGACATTTTTAATCTACATCTTGCCAGAAAGATTCCGACAGGCCATTTTTGGAACCAAACCAAATAGCCTAAGTTGTAGAGGATTTATAAAGAAATACGTTTAAAAAAAACTTAGAGATAAAAATAATAATTTTGTGACGTGGTGGGGCTATTTTTAGAATTATTTAAGAATTTATGGCTTTCGTTTCAATGATATATCTTCAGAACTCGCCTGTAAAAGTCTTTTGTCCAAGATGTATATTCAAAATGTCCATGGAAGCAAATGTCTATCTAGAATAGGAAAAAATACAAAGGTAAAATTAAAAAACCAAGTCAAGGTTTTCAATGCGCAAATAGTATGTTGACTGTGTATACTCGGCAGAGGAAGAGGGGAAGTGTTATCACCGGGTAACCAAGAGGACTCCTAAGGTGAACTTCCTCATTTTATTCCCTCAATTTCTAATGTGTACATTGGTGTCTAAGTGTGACAGTAATTAGACTGCTTAGGTGCGTCAAGTTAAGATCCAACCCGATTCGAAAAATAGCTTCAAAATACCCAAGTAGGCAACGTCATTAAAGATAACAGTGTTAATCTCATTTCTGAGTAGGTGCATTTTTAAGAGGCCAGCTCATCTAGCAGATGACACAAATTTATGTAGGCATTACAGATCAAACCAGGCATAGCTTTGGGGTGTGGTTTTCTGTAGTCTTTATTAGAACAAGTATACATTTTTATTTGTAATGTAAAACACTCCTAATATATGAATTTTAAACTAAATCGCTGGATACATTTTTGGAACCATTCGGATTTTCAAAAATCACTCGTCAGTAAACTACTTAAAACGCATTTTTAACCAAAACACCAGTAGAAAATATTATTTGAGAGAACAAATACTTTCTAGATATTATTTTTTTTAAATCACCGGAACAATTTTAGAAAAACTTTGAATTAAAAAAAATTGCTATCAACAAACCACCCTTAATATAATGTCCATAGGTAGATATAAAGTTTGAGCAAAAATCCATAAAAACTGTTTGTGATTTGTGGCCAGGGACAGACAGACAGGCGACAAACTTGAGGATGGACAGAATTGTAAAAATAATTTTTTTCTGCGTTTGGCGGTACATTAAAGTAAAGATTAAATTCGCCACAATCTCGAGATAAACAATTTTCGTGATTACAATTCTTACTCTTCAGATGATAAAGTGAAAAAGTGGAACTGAGACCAGTGAAATCATTATACAACATTTTAAGTTAATATAATAAATTTTATCACTAATTTTAAACATAAAAATTGTTTCAGTGATCCCAATATGGTTTTAGCGTAATATTGTATCCAACACCTATGTTAATCGACCATAAGATATTCACTTAAATAACGATATTTCCGTAAGCCTGCAAGACGTCTCAACACAAAGGAAGGAGGCCCCTTTAAACTTAAAGTGAAAATTAAATGGTAATAACCTAGAATATAGGTTGGGCATGATTAGTTTCCCAGATATACAATCATTATTCCTCATTTAATTAGCCATTGTTCATTGATTGTTAAGACGACAAAAACACGCCTTCTGTTCGCTTGTAAATTTGACAGAGAAAATATTTTAAGATGGTGTATCATATACCACTCAACTCTGTGATACAGTCGGTTAGAAATGGTAAATTTACACCAACACTATTGCACGTGGATCATTTCTGATTAAACATTAATGAAAATAAAAAGTTAATAGAAGTTACCTATAGTGAACATTGTTGAAATATAAAATTATATTTTGGATAAAAATTGTTATGAAAATGCCGTTCCTTGACCATTCTAGAATGGCTTCACAGATATGCACTGTGCACAAATCTTCATTCTGTCATAATAGAGACATACTGTAGTTATTAACAAGAAACGATGTCGCTTTGTCCCCCATCGTCACCGAGGAAAATTTTGACTAATCATTCAAATACGAATGCACTGCACACAATATGTCATATCGTAGGTGTTTTCTTTTCCCTTTTACTCCCATACCTCGCGCGAGCCGGGAGTTGAGTTGGGCCTGCTATGATGAAGTAGTCAGAAAGAACATTAATATAAGTAGTTTCACCTTGTTGAAGAAAAATATGATCATACTGGAAGTATTTTGTATGGAAATTAAAATAGCCGTTTTGAATCAATACCACTAAAACTATCCTTAATCGACTTATTATTATTATTATTATTAGCACCGCATCTTACTAACCGTTCGGGTTGTACGCACTAACGCTAGTGTGTAATGGTAGGGTGATTGTGAGATGAAATGGAGGACCTACAGTTTAACGTGGGATTCAAACCACGGTGGTGGCCTGGCACTCCACACATTCTTAATTGACTTAGAATTTTATTTTGTGACCTTTTTAAAAATTGACTCCATCCTTAACATGGGAAAGCCTATCTTCAATTACCACAATCTCACAGGAAGACAACGTCCTTAGTACTTGTAAATACTTTATTTTTATATAAATCCAACCTGCCTTGGTAGCGTAGTTAGCTAACGCGCTAGCTTCATGTTGAGCTAAAGTACCGAGGATGGTGAGATTGAGGTTCAAATCTCACTCGGGTGAACTGGGGGTGTTTTTTCCTAATTTTTTCCCCACCCCACGCAAAAGCGGGCTCAATTTATCTATTTTAACCCTTCCTAATTCTTAATTCATTAGATTAATTATCACTTAAGCGTATAACCCTAACTGTTAGTAAGACGCGGTGTTAATAGTGCTAAAGCTAACTATCTTTTGATGCGCTCCCTGTGTTGGACCTCTATCGCCATGCGAGCTTGTACGTGCTGTAGACAAACAAGGGCTTCACCCCCCCCCCCCCCCCCCC